>JACXGM010038631.1:0-10787 GCA_016801145.1 Umbra pygmaea
TGAGTGGCCATCAATGCAGGTCTGGGCGAGGGGAGATTACGTGTCACCTTTACAAAAATGATCGGGTGCGCGCTTTATGCGCTAAAATACGGTAGCTTTCAACTTGGGGCGATGAAATCACGATGCGACCTCTACATCGAGATGTCTGTCAGCCATCGCCGATGGACGATGGCATCATCTATCGGCCCAACCCTAGTCCATAGGACAACAATCAGTTGTATACTGCACAAATCTGGCCTTGATGGAAGAGTGGCAAGAAGAAAGCCATTTCTGAAAGATATCCATAAAAAGTGTTGTTTAAAGTTTGCCACAAGCTTCCTGGGAGACACACCAAACATGTGGAAGAAGGTGCTCTGGTCAGATAAAACCAAAATCGAACTTTTTGGCAACAATGCAAAAAGTTATGTTTGGCGTAAAAGCAACACATCTCATCAACCTGAACACACCATCCCCACTGTCAAACATGGGGGTGGCAGCATCATGGTTTAGGCCTGCTTCTCCTCAGCAGGGACAGGGAAGATGGAGATTTGTCTTCCAACAAGACAATGATCCAAAACATAAAGCAAAACCTACAATGGAATGGTTCACAAATAAACATATCCAGGTGTTAGAATGGCCAAGTCAAAGTCCAGGCCTGAATCCAATCGGGAATCTGTGGAAAGAACTGAAAACTGCTGTTCACAAACGCTCTCCATCCAACCTCACTGAGCTCGAGCTGTTTTGCAAGGAGGGATGGGCAAAAATGTCAGTCTCTCGATGTGCAAAACTGATAGAGACATACCCCAAGCGACTTACAGCTGTAATCGCAGCAAAACGTGGCGCTACAAAGTATTAACTTAAGGGGACTGAATAATTTTGCACGCCCAATTTTTCAGTAAAAAAGTTTGAAATATCCAATAAATTTTGTTCCACTTCATGATTGTGTCCCACTTGTTGTTGATTCTTCACAAAAAATTACAGTTTCATATCTTTATGTTTGAAGCCTGAAATGTGGCAAAAGGTCGAAAAGTTCAAGGGGGCCGAATACTTTCGCAAGGCACTGTATCATCACTCAGACAGTGGACTGTATCAAAAGACAGTCTTGTAATAAGACGCAGTCTTCAACTGGGCACACAAACCCAAGTATGCCTTCACCCAGTCACACACACACTTAGGTGTGTATATATAAATATATACCATGATTACTACTGATGACTCAGTCTCCTGCTTGCTAATGATCTACTACAGAATTGCATGTGATTATTCATGATAATTGTTTTTGTCGTATGACAGCTGTAATTGTATCTAGTAGAGTTCAAAGAAAAAAAACACAGAGTGTCTTTCTGGTAAACATTAGCATTAAAGACTTACAGTAGCAGTGCTGCTTAAGTTCAATACCAGGAACTCAACATAGTTGTTCCTCATGACTTAGCGGACACTGAAATAAACCTGTGGGACTTTTTTAAGAGAACAAACACACACTGGAAATGTGATGTAACACGGTGCGTGTTCTGTTTTATTTAGGTTCAGGGTTCTGTCCTTTAGATTGTTTACCTGTAAGAGAGACGTTCTCTGCTCGTTCTTCTGGACCTTCGAAGAGAGGTGGTGAAATTCGACCGCCATGCGTCCCAGGTGCGCTAGGAGCTGATTTGGGTTGGACTCCTCAGCGAAGATACTGAAGGAACTCTCTAGACGCTGCAGCTGGCTGGCCAACTCGTGGTTCTCCTGTGGCAGCGGACCTGTTACTGTCCCCGCCTGTAGGGTGAAACAGGTCAGGTAATGTAAAAGCAGCAGCACATCTGGAATTGTGACAGCTGTCTGGTTTGGTGGATACTGTGCATCTGATAGGGCTTGAACTGAACTAATGTAGTGTTGACGAAACAGGGATTGAGCTGTCGAGCTTCCTTTATACTAAATGTAAAGAAGGGTGTGCTATGATTCACACAGACTGCTCATAAGTCACCCAAAAGGTAAACTTTGTCACTATGTGTCATTCTAACTGGTTTTGATAAGTCTTTCTCCAAGTCCTATAAGCAGCTTAGTACTAAACATTTTGTGCAATATAGCAAAACGCCCAGAAGGTTTGAATCAGAAATACTACAGTTTGTACTTTCCTGCAGTTTGGGTGTGATGAGAAGTTCCACCTCTTACATCAGGATAATCATTTCCATTAATTAATCCCAGTAACTACAAAATGTCATAACCTATATACACACACACACACACACACACACACACACACACACACACGCGCTGTTTAACGTGTTATTAACAGCGTTAATGCAAACCCATTTTAACGGCGTAAATGTTTTTATTGCGAGAATAGCGCTCTTTTTGGCGTGGTAAACTTTGTAGTTTTTTTCACACGCTGTTGCAACAACTCGTAAGGTTACAAAAACAACAACACTACACCGGATCTTTCTAGACTGGAAACAAAACGACAGGCTCGCCGCAGCCGCACACTCGTTTGGGCTTGCGAGCTGGCAAAAGAGTAGTATGCTACGTTACGCTTTGAGTGGATGTCGAACGTGAGACGCCGAAATGGATGCCAATAAAATTCTGAATGGAAAGTTCGCTTTTAAAAAGTTGCCAAATGGTTCCATTGACAAGACCAAAGTGATGTGTGTATTTGGTCATTGTGAACTGAGCTATCATTGCAGCACGTCCAGTCTGAAATATCACTTGATGGCAAAGCACACAGTTGATGCGAATTCTCCGTCCCTCGTCAAAGCCAGGCAACAATGGATGACTTCTGTATATATGCCAATGTTGTTTTCAATAAAAAAAACATTTGCACAAAGCAAGCCGATCCATTTTTCTATGTAGATAAGCATTAAAATGAGGAAAAAAATAATGGGACAAAAAAGAAATCAAGGGACATTTAGAACAGATAAAAATGTGCGATTAATTGCGAGTTAACTATGACATTAATGCGATTAAATATTTAAATTGTTTGACAGCACTAATATATATAATATGTAATTTATTTATATTAATGCGATTACATATTTAAATCGTTTGACAGCACTAATATATATAATATATAATTTATTTATTTATAAAACTTGGCCGAAAAAATTCTGTCTACAAAACAAATGCTGCTTGTATTTGGAAAGTATATTCCACACAAAGAGCATCAAATAACTTCTTTGCTCAGAGAAACATATATGATGGTAAAAAAAGGAAACAATTTTGACCGTATAACTCAGTCTAATGGGAACTAATGTAGACTGTTTATACGCTTAGAGAAGTTACCGCAACATCAGTTACTGAAGTAAGCAAATCTGTGACAGCCCTCTTCACCATATTATTCTGTCGCTACGTTTCTGCAATCTTGCCTCCCCTAACAGCACGTTTGGATGCATGTGCCCGGGTATTTGTCCTGTGATTGTAAGTGTGAGCAAGTGTGAGAGGTCAGTAATAATCCTGGACTTTCCCAGTGCTGACTCACTATGGAGCTACCAGTATTGAGTTAGCCACTGAGTCATGCGAGAAGACATAGGAGTAGTTCCTGATACAGGCCAAGAAAAACCAGAAAGCCAAGGAGATGAAAACTGCTCCCTTGCACTTAATCACCAGGTGGACTGACACCATGTTTCATTTTCAGATTTAACTCTGTTGACTGGAACATCAGCTGTTCTCTCGCTGGACTTAGTTATCTAGACTTCTGGATGCATTTACACATCCTGAATGTAGGCTACATAACATTATAGATGTAAACTGACATGACAAGAAAATTAAAACACATTTCTAAAAGTCTCAAGTGAACACATGACATACCGTATGGGGATCAGTGGTCTTCTCCTCCATATTCACCAGCTCAAACTCTGAAAGCCCTTCCTACAGAGACAGCAAGAAGACATTTCAGAAGTCCAATCAAACTGTTGTGTACTACTAAACCAACATGACATGTTGTTTAGCAATTTCACTGCAACTTAGCTGTTCAAAATGAAACTGTTGGAATTTAGCTGAAAGCTACAAACCAGTTGAACTTGTCTATGGCACCATAATCTGCTGTGTTTACCGTGTGCTCTGCACCTTCGATGAGTAGCTCAGGGGGCAATGTCTTCCCCGCCGACAGACCCAGCTGGCTCTCTCTTTGGTCCACAACTCGCTGGCTGTGAAGCTTGCCTTGGCCTGCAAAAAACACCCCAGTCAGTGACACGGTCACAGCGCACTCATAAGGTTGCATCGTAGCCGCTGTACCTGCTTCATGCAGCTACCTGAAGACACTGTGAGTTATTTTCAGAAGTGTTCATGAAAATATACAAGCAGAAACCTTGCACCAAACATTAACGGTAGCCTCCTGCTGTTCCTAAATAACCGATTTATCATACCCTGTGTCTCCGTCTGGCCAGGGCCAGTACACAGGCTGGTGGCGACGCTGTAGCTGGATGACTTCAGGGCCTCGTTGTCTCTGACCAGTTCTTCAACGCGCTGGCGCAGCTTGGACGCCTCCGACTGGGACTCCTCCAACAAGTCCCCTACACCACACACTCATGTTAGCTGCATCATCCATTTACAGAAGGCACAGAATTCACCAGCTGGTCTCATCTGAAGCAGTCACTAGCTCATTTGGGATGAGGTCATGTCGCCGAATGTGTTACGCATCCTCGGCTTCTAAAATGTCTAGTCATAGATCAAGGAATGACAGTCACAGTACCGAGTAGTGCTTCGAATGACTAAGTAAACTATGCCATCACCTGGCGAGAAAACGGGTTCTACAGTCATGGCACACAAAAAAAATCCTTGATAAAAAAATAATGTACTGCATATTACCAAAGAATGAACCACGCTGACCCGAAACAGCCCCAGCACTGACAACAGAGAATCTCCCTGCGGCTCATCACCAAAGAATTTAATCAGGTCTAACCACATCCTTCACACACCATTGTGCTAATGGAAAGGAAATTGTACAAAGTCACAACATTCATTTTCATTTGCCTAGGGTGAGTTTTGTTCATGGTCTCTTGGGATCTGTAAAGCAGATGATTTTTTGCCCATGTCACCAGCGCCATTAAATAAATTCAAGTTGTGGGAAAACTTGTTCTGTATTCTGTTATATACTTCGCACATGTTTTTGGAATAAGCAAATTAAATTAACACAGGCAGATTTAGGGTTGATGTTTTGTAAAGAGCCATGGTCCCACGTGGTTCGTAATCATTTTCATTAACCAACACTGAAATCACATGGTTCGTATTCATTTTCATTAACCAACACTGAAATGCTCAACTAATTCCATCAAACGGTCAAATGTTCACATCGTTTACTGAAAGCGTGTCAGTTCAGTTTGCTTAGTCTGTCCCTTAGAGAGCGACGTTGTAATAAAAAGTTGATGAAATTCACAAACAAGGTACCTACCCAGGCTCCGTAGTCCTTTCATCCTCTCTCTCAGCACACTGTTCTCTTCCAGAAGCTGCCGGTAGCTTCCCCCTCCATTGCCCTCCTCTCTGGCCTCTTTGACTTTAACCTCGCCCCCGCCAGGGTCATAGATACGATAGGGACCTTTTCCTTCCATCGCCACTGCTTCACTTACTAGGCATGGAGCTCTGAACTGGATGAACCACAGCGGTACAGAAGGGTCAGTTGGGAGGAATCAACAGGATATAAAGGCTTGCAATGGGGTTTCTAAGTGCCTTCCGTGGAGTTCCCGGAGAACCGATGCACCCAGTTTTCAGGGATAGAGTCACCTCCAACCTTGCTTTCATTTCCTCCCTGAAAACCAGATGCTGGAACTATGCTTAGACATCTCTTTAAAGCTCGCTCATGAGGTCAAAGTTATAGAATGTTTGTTTTTTGACTGTGTTGAATAACTTTTGTTAAAGTATGGGTTAACAATTAGCCAAACGGAAAAACTACTCTTTAGTAGACTGGTTCCAGACCTGTCACAGCTATCATATCACCTTGGCATGACCATGAGTAACAAGGTTTTAATATATCAGACCAAAAGCAGTAACAATCCAGTCTGTTATTTGTAGAACATGAGGCTAAGGAGAAAACAAGTATTCATTACTTAACTGATTAGCCTACCATTACTCAATGCAATGCTTAATAACACCAGAATAGCAGGAGAAGTTTGGTTAAATTACAATCATTGTTTTGGTTCCCCACCTTAAACCATTTACAATGCAAAGAATCCCATTTAAATGCCACCGTCAAAGGGGACTTCTGCAAAAGCTATTTTGAGACACAATCATTTGAATGTGTCCACAAAATCTTGTTAATTCAAGGAGTGATAATAAGGTCAAAACAGTGTTGTGAAAATGCCACACCGGAGAATGTCAATTTGAGGAATAACCATGCAATAAAAAACGAAATGTCTAGACAGATGGGACACAAAGACATGGTAAAGTAAGTAACACGAGTAAGCTGTAAATTTAAGTGACCAAACTATTGAAACATGAACATAACTAGTCTGTGTTCTATGTTAAAAGAGACAATGTTTCATTATTTTATAATAACACCATTCAAATTAGCTGAAGCTAGATGTAGTCATGAGATGCAATGATGTGATGATCCACCTAACATTACAACACCACATCAACATGACCCAACTCACTCTGGCGTCTTTTCGGCCTCTCAATCTCATCCTTTCTTCGTTCATTATTGATTAGGGGGGAAGAGGTGTCTAAAGTGTCCAGTCCAGAAAAGACAACGTCCCCTGATTAGCTACAGTAGTAGATGACAAACGACCACATCGTCTCTGGCTGTTCAGATACTACTAGCAGCCACCTGGTATACCGCTGCTGGTAACTAGTAGATAACGTTAAATGATGGCAAGACACCAACGTTAGCTATTAAGCTGCTAACAAATAAACAATGAGGTTAGCATCTCAGGTGCTGTGTTTTCTGGTATGAAGGAAACCAATAGCGAAGGTAACATTACTGTAGTTGCTCGATGATTGTCATGCAAATGCTATCTAAAACGACACAAAGACCGGGCAGACAGTTGATCCATCAGCTAGCTAACTGGGTAAAGGAGACTAGTGTGACGGGCCCGGCCTCCAGTCTCCTCTACCAGGTACAGTACTGTTCAACACAGACAGCTGTGATCTTGCTAATTAAACAGACATTTGCTAGTTGCTACACATCAAAACATATCTGGCTCAAACTAACGAGGATTTAAAACAATGTGCTAGAAAGAACAAAGAGCTCGTTGCTTATGTTAACTACCTCTCGGCTTCAGTGGCTCCTTCGTTTAGCCCAGACACCAATTGCGGAAGTGGCCTCTGCTGTAACCTGGGAAATTCCACCTCGTTCTCGTTTGATGTTGTAAACAGCTGTGGTTGACAACCAGGCCGACCAATGCAGACGCTTGCCAGTTTGGTTGCGTCTTAAACAGACAGTGCAAGGTTTTGCTGCAGGCCTTGTTATAGTTTAGCTATTCCGGGAGCAATGCTAGACCAGTGGTGTACTGTAGCGCAAACCTAAGTAAAGTTGGATTTATATTCAGATATTCAGAAATTCAAGGTAAAGCTAGTATTGTATTCAAACATTTCGCGTTACTGGACTAAAATGACAATTTCCTCTTTTCTTTTTTTTGAACTCAAACGAATTATGTTGATACTGACTTACATTTAAATCTGCATTGTGTAACTTTTATATTCCTATTATGTTCAAAAGCTTCAATAGGTCATCTAATATAATGTAGCAGTAACAATATTGGGCCTCTTCCATGCCTGACAAATGTAGTATTCATTTGTCAAACAAGGGCTTAAGTTTTCTCTGTTTCTGCAAACAACCCATTCAGGGAATGGGTAACCAATTTTGTAAGCCATTTCTTCTCTGAAATAAATCTATTTATGATTTAATACAATCAATATATTTTTGATAACATTAACAATGTTCACCAATCATAAATTATTTTCATATAAACTGTATATTGTAACTATGATTCTTTATAGTAGATTTTTTATTGGCTTTTAACAATTTACTTTTATTTGGAAATGATACACTCCTTTAATTGGCTAGTTGTGACCCTGTGTTTTCCTTGAAGTAAGCACTGCCCTGCTCTTATTTGAAGGTTTTATGTACTGTATATGGAAATTAAATGTTGAAAAAGTTAGACAGCAGTTTTTATGTAATTTGCACTTGTAGTTATGTTTTTATGACAATTCATGAAAACTGTATCATCTGTTAAATATTTTATTGTTTCTATTGCACATTGTTTTTGCATTTAATTTTTTTGTACTTACTTTATTGTTATAGACGTGGCATAAGAGTTTTACTGTACATGCAAACATTTCAGTTTTTTTGTGCATGTGACAAATAAACAAATGTAACTACATTTTGGTAACAGCAAATGGATGTTAAATGTCATTTAAAAGGTTGAATGTAAAACCAACTTTACCTTGGTGTCTGACTAGAAGAATTTCAATCTATTGATGACATATGTTCATTATGGAAATTGGTAAATTGTGCATGTGCTCTCATAGTTATAGGAAGGCTTCTTGTTCATTATGGGAAATTCCACTTGAACAACACTCCAAGCCAAAAGTACAGGTGATTAGAAATAAATTTGTTTTTAGAGTTTCCAAGTCCTGTGGTTTAACCATACCAATATGGATAATTTAGCTTGTCTTTCAATATTAGTTAACTTTAGTAGCCTATTGACTATCTGCAAGGAAAGGCTCTTCCACCTAAATTGTCAGGGCCAGATTTTTGTTGCAATGGCATCCATGAGTAGAGTCAGCCGAGGCATTTAGGACAGTGACATTAGGTTACAAATTCTAGTTAAATCTAGAGTTACAAACTGGAGTCCCATGGCATTTCAGAGCATAATAAAGATATCTACACTAATGGCCGGTAAGTCAAGTCAACAGGAGAGAGGATCCCCTATCCTTTAGAAACAGGCAATTCCAGTTGTTGCCGTGTCAGAATCCCAGGACTATTGGTGCGTTAGGTTCTTCTTGCTCAGCAAAAGCCCTGGCACCAATGAGGTGCAAGGTGGCCTAAGTAAGTGGCCTGTCTGGATGATTGGCTGGTTGCATAGTCAAGAAAACCAATGACGTACATCTCGTTTCTCATGTTCAGTCAATGTGTTTCAGGATGAACCAAGAGGAAAGTTGTGTGAGTGGGCTTCCTTCCCAGGTATCCAACTGGACAGCTTTGCTCACACGGCAGGCCTAAATGCTAAATCACTCTCCAAACTCATCCTCCATGATACTGTTATTGTTAGTTGAACAAGTGATATCCTTGGATAACAACATGTTTCGTAGGGATTGGTAAAATATTTTGGGCCAAATCAATTGTAAAAACCACAGAAGACAGATATCAGATTTGTATCCAATTTAGAACCACCTAAGAATGTGGCTTGACATATCACATTTCATGAGATCTTTTCCGGTTCAGACACATCTGACTTGAATATAGTAAATATGATTTGAGTCACTTCAAACAGCCAGTATGAAAAAAAGGCTTAGATAATGGTCATTGACCTAAGGGCATCATGGATGATGCCAGTTCAGCACTGGGTAATTTCCATGCGCCTAAAGGCCTTCTGCCATTTACGGTAGATTAAAGTCTCAAGGGGTTATCATTCTGCCTCAGTGCACTGGACGTTGGCCTTCACACTGAAAGTCAGCTCTTCAACCTACAGACCCAAAGTCTTCCAAGTTATTTTCACACTTCTTGTGTGCAAGTCAGCCGCCTTAGAGATCAATCATTGTTGGCTTGTTGCATAATGTGTACATACTTCAACATAATGTACCAACTTAAGGCTTCCCTGTTGCACAAGCAGTGTGATAAGGATCGGACGGCTTAATGACTTGTGTTGGAGGAAGCATGTGATAGATCTTCAACCATCCCAACAAATTGGGTGGAGAGAAATCCCAAAACAAAGAAAAAAAACATTAAATTATACAATCTCTTGATTTAAAGTTGTTAAATGGTTTTGATCAAGAGGATCAAAACCAATATGTGTCATGGGTAGATCCTGACTGGCTGACTTATTAACAAATTACAGTTATTTCTTATTTAGTGTGCAAGGGAATTTACAGATAATTTGTTAGTGGCCTTTGTCCCAGACTTGTAATGTTCCTGGTTGTTACAGTATTGAGTATTGTAATTTTTTCCCCCCTCATTTTCCTAATTTCCTCCCTTCTCCTAGCCTGGGAGAACCCTGACGGACTTCCGGCAAATTTGAAATTTCCCATTCAAGCCCATTTTAAATTTTTCCAAATCAAGTCACCAATCACAACCATTGAGGTGGGCTATACACAATGACGATAGCACAGCTATATACTGTCATTGGTTGAAGCAGACAATTACAATGATGGCTTCCGCAATGGAAAATCTGGAACGTCACTTGTTCGAATCAGCTATCGCGTCTGTTTTATGCGATTCAAACTTTCCCTTTTGTTAAAAACTGAGCAAAGAACACCACTCAAAGCCTTAAAGGAGAATTCCGGGTAATTTCAAAATGTAGCTCTGTTGTTTGCATATCGGAAGTGCTGTCAGTAGCGTTAATAACTCAAACAATCTGTATTGCCAAAACCGTGTTTACCTTTTGCTGTCAGTATACAACCATTACGCATTTACGGGGCAAGTTAGAAAAACGTGCTTTGAGCCACCAAACATGTTCGAAATTTCATTACTAGTCCATATCCATGTGCAGTTATTCCTTATAGTGAACACAGCGAATTTGAACAAATAGGTTTGTGTACATCAGCCGCGGTCGGTGGATCTTAATTGGGGAGGACGGGCTCGTATTACGCTCAGAACCGGAGTGAATGGAATGTGTGCAAATCAAAAAAAAACAATTGGTTTTGTTCGTTGCGCACCATTCCATTCACTCCGGTTCCGAGCG
>JACXGM010038632.1:0-10787 GCA_016801145.1 Umbra pygmaea
GATCAGGGAAACAGGTAGAACCTTCTGGATAACCTGGAGAAGGTGTTTCCCATACAATGGGTCTTCCTGATCCATTCGCCGGAACTGGACGGTCCCCAGTTTACACTCCAGCATTCTCCTGTTCCACGTCTCCTCCTCTGAACATGGGTCTTCCTTATTGTTGGTGTAGACTAAATCCCTCTGGGAACTGGGACTGGTAACCATCTTCTTGGACCAGGAACTGGGTGCCCTTTTTGGAGCTTCAAAAGGGGCAGGTGTCTCAAAGACACGACGGGGAAGGATGAAGTCCCCATCCATAGCCTCCCTGACTAAAAAGTCCTCATAGGAGGCTTTGTAGAGGTCCCATAAAGGATCCTCCTGGGCCCAGTTACTGTAAAATGGCACACCTCCAGCCATTTTATATTTTTCGGCAAGGTATTCTGTAATGATTAACTCTTTTGTAAACGAGCAGACTCAAAAAGGTTAAAATGAACAATAATGTTTATTCACTAAGTAAATTATTCAACCAAGGCAGCAGCATACAAAAACAAACTATGCATGGGGCAGGCCAGAATAACCATACAATGTATGGGCTAAAGTACATAGGAAAAATCCGAGGCAGAATCTCAATAAACAATGCAGGGGTCAGTCCAGAATAGCAATGCAAAATATGGTAGGCAAAGGTACAAAAGGTAAATCCCAGGCAGAGTAATCCAAAATCAAAGCAGAGGTCAGACCGGAACAACAACACAGAAATTAGAATGCTCAGTATATAAAGAAAACAGTACTTACAATACCTCGCAAGGAGGCTATGGGTGTGTGTGGCTTATATACAAAATGGAGTGAGCAGGTGTGGTGAATCATGATAATTGAGTCCTGGTATGGGAACTGTAGTTCTGAGGAAGCATGACTAGGGAAGCTGTAGTCCACAGGAAGTAGAACTGGTGAATGGGAATTGTAGTTCTGAGCGGGATGGAATAGGGAAGTGGCAGTGTCCAGGAAAGGGGAACTGGGAATCGTTACATTATGGCAGTCACCAACAGCACCTGTGTAATGATTGCCTCTGATTGTTGTTCCAAAGTGCCATATTTGTTAGCTTCTATTTGAATGTAGACTGTGGTGGCAATACAGATATAAATACCCAGGGTAAAATGGCTGTACAATTGGATATTCTGGGTCTTCTGTCAATCAGATTTCTGAAAAGCACAGTATGTTGCAATTTTTCACAAAATGGAAGGTTTTTAAGCAGCCAGTCCAAAATCGCATTAATTACGTTTGGTAGAAAATTATTTTGTAAAACCGTATTACGTGAAATATGAATGTAGGAGAAGGGCAAGTACGTTTGTAGCGAACCGAATTAAAAAATTTAATTACGTGAAAAATGAACATATTAAGCACAGTGTAAATAGCGTTCATTTTGCTATGGTGGGGACCAGGGATGGTGGACAGCGTATAAATTGCCTACTCTTATCCTGTGGTTTGCGAGTTTAAATCCAGATGGACACTTTATGTATATTTTGTTCTTCAATCCAGCGCGATGCAGATGTGTTGGACGTATTTCTGACAGGTGATTTACTGTTTTTTTGTAATGATAACCCTAACCTAAATCCTAACCTTAACCTTAGTAACGCTGTGCCTAACCTTAACCATTAGTAACCTCATGCCTAACCTTAACCCTAACCTTAACCGTGAACATTTGAATATAATTTTGAATGCTATGGAATATACGGAATGTGTGGAATGAATCCGTACAACGAAACGTGATGGTGCATCATAATAGAAGGACCAATATAGGGTAATAGTAAAACGTGCAGCTGAAACATAAAAAACTCTAAATATGTCGGCATATAACGTAAGTCATGTTTTCAAAATAGTTTCCTGAGAGCGTAATTTGAGAGAATTTCTGAGATGTATGGTTGTAAGCAGCGTGAGCAGCATCTCCTGTGCAAGTCCAAGACAAGGCTGAGGTTAGTGACTGTCAGTCTGCAACTGCCCAGAAGAAATGTTTGCTGATAGGTTAATGTTATTTTAGCCGGCTGTGAAAAATCATCATAAACAGTAGAAAAGCAATAAAAAATATAACCAGATTGGATTGATGATAAAGAAACCAGCCAGCTAGGTTAACGCCATCTTTATGTTTTGGGGCAGGGTTACTCTGATTTTTCTACCCTTACAATTTGTCATGTCCAATTCACCTTTTTAAGGTGTGAGACAGACGAAGATCAAGGCATGCTTCCTCCAAGCACGTGTCACAAAGCAGTCCAATTCTAATCACATTGCTTGTTCAACATAGAATCTGTACATTGGTACATACACTCACCTTAAGGATTATTAGGAACACCATACTAATACTGTGTTTGACCCCCTTTATATATATATATATATATATATATATATATACACACTCACCTTAAGGATTATTAGGAACACCATACTAATACTGTGTTTGACCCCCTTTATATATATATATATATATATATACACTCACCTTAAGAATTATTAGGAACACCAAACTAATACTGTGTTTGACCCCCTTTCACCTTCAGAACTGCCTTAATTCTACGTGGCATTGATTCAACAAGGTGCTGAAAGCAGTCTTTAGAAATTTTGGCCCATATTGATAGAATAGCACTTTGCAGTTGATGGAGATTTGTGGGATGCACATCCAGGGCACGAAGCTCCTGTTCCACCACATCCCAAAGATACTCTATTGTGTTGAGATCTGGTGACTGTCGGGTACATGGTGGCCATAAAGGGATGGACATGGTCAGAAACAATGCTCAGGTAGGCCGTGGCATTTAAACGATGCCCAAATGGCACTAAGGGGCTTAAAGTGTGCCTAGAAAACATCCCTCAAACCATTAAACCATCAATAATAGCCTGCACAGTGGTAACAAGGCATGATGGATCCATGTTCTCATTCTGTTTACGCCAAATTTTGACTCAGAACAACAGACAACAGAAATCGAGACTCATCAGACCAGGCAACATTTTTCCAGTCTTCAACTGTCCAATTTTGGTGAGCTCTTGCAAATTGTAGCCTCTTTTTCCTATTTGTAGTGGAGATGAGTGGTACTCGGTGGGGTCTTCTGCTGTTGTAGCCCATCCGCCTCAAGGTTGTGCGTGTTGTGGCTTCACAAATGCTTTGCTGCATACCTTGGTTGTAACGAGTGGTTATGTCAGTCAAAGTTGCCCTTCTATCAGCTTGAAGCAGTCCGCCCATTCTCCTCTGACCTCTAGCATCAACAAGGCATATTTGCCCACAGGACTGCCGCATACTGGATGTTTTTCCTTTTTCACACCGTTCTTTGTAAACCCTAGAAATGGTTGTGCGTGAAAATCCCAGTAACTGAGCAGATTGTGAAATACTCAGACCGGCCCGTCTGGCACCAACAACCATGCCACGCTCAAAATTGCTTAAATCACCTTTCTTTCCCATTCTGACATTCAGTTTGGAGTTCAGGAGATTGTCTTCACCAGGACCACACAACCTTAATTGAATTCACAGGTGCCCGACCTTAGCAAAGCCCCATGCACAGCCGTAACCCCGCTACCAGGATACTAACCCTGGCCACTGTGATACAGTTGTGCAGTGAGGCAGCAACTTAGCCCACTGCACCATCCAGAGGACCAGGCTGTCACCATCATGGATAATGTTTGGTTAGTGCAAGGTTTCAATTATATTATATAGTAAGGAACACTATGTTTCATTGTCCATTAGAAGCAGACATGTATGACAAAAAAATAAAGAAATAAAATCAGGCCATGACAATAGGGTTGCAAAATTATGTTAATTTTGAGAAAGTAAATTCTTCACCCCTATGTTAAAGTTAAACTAGAATTTTGAGCACGTACCTGCCAATTAACAGGGCTGGCTAATTCTTTACAGAGTGAGAGATATAACAACCCAGCCTTGCCCTGTGCCCCAGAACCCTGTAGCATCCTCAGGCTCTGCCACTCCTACATGGGGCCCAGTTCTGGCCAGATTCCCAATTCTCCTCTCCTTCTCCCTCCCCCTTCCACCAGGCTTTAAATAGTCCAAACAAGAGGTTTGGCCTTGTCTCCCATTTTAAAGTGCTTAAAGCAGACAGAGTATTCTTACAGGAGACCCATTTACGCATTAAAGACTACAAAATCCTAGGTTTAGTCAGGTGTTCCATTCCCACTTACAATTCTAAAGCCAGAGGAGTTGCAATACCATTTAGTAAAACAATAACATTTTCAGCTACTAATGTTATGTCAGACAGTAATGGGAGGTATCAAATTGTAACAGGCTTCATTTGGTACACACCTGTAGTATTGGTCCATGTTTATGCTCCAAATTTTGATGATGTGGATTTTGCCAATATGTTGTTGGGGAAAATCCCCTCAGTAAACACCCACTGACTGATATTTGCATGAGACCTGTACTGGGTTATTGATCTGACTCTGGACCGATCCAACCCCATAACTGTGACCCCTCTAGCATTTCAAAGTCATTTTCAGACTTTATGACACAATGGCTGTATTGATCCATGGAGGTTACAGAATTCACCAGCTATTTCCACTGAGTATTTTTTCTTTTCACATGTACATCACTCTCTCTCCCGTATTTACTACTTTTTCATCACTCGCTTCTACCGAATGTAAAGTCCTTTGATTATTTTCCAATTGTTATATCAGATCCTGGCCCCTTTACTCACCTTGACATAGTTCTTTTAATTCATCCTGATAACCCCTGCAAGCTGGAGATTCAATTCCCATCGTTTATCTGATGTAGAATACTGTGGCTTTATCAATATCTCTTCCTGTATTCTAATCAGGCTCAATCTCCCCTTTGCTCCTATAGAAGAAACTTAAGGCCCATCTTAGAGATGAGAATATCTCTTACTCTTCTCATCTACATAAAACCTGGAAGGCTAAATTGAAGGACCTTGCAAAAGCTATTCTGGATCTGGACCGCCAATATTCTCAGTCACCATCTCCAGATCTATATAAACAACACCTAAACTTGCAGACTGAATTTAACCTTTTATCCACCAAGGATGGAGAAAGGCTACTGTTGCGTTCACAGGCTACATACTATGAGGATGGTGACAGGGCGAGCCATCTGTTGGTGCACCAATTAAATCTCCACGCTGCCACTCGTGTGATTCCAAAGGGTCCTCTGAAAGCTTACTTTCTGATCCTACAGGGATTAATGACACCTTCACATCTTTCCATTCGTCAATTTACACATCTGAGTTCCCATCAGACACCACAAATATGACTCGGTTTTTGGATTGGTTTTTAGACTCCCACAGTCCCGGTCGATCGTGCAGAGGGCCTTGATTCCCCGTGAGCCTGTAAGAGGTTGTTGAGTCAAATCTATGCAAAGCAGCAAAGCTTGAGGTCCAGACAGATTTCCAACTGAGTTATTTAAGATATTACACATCCAGCTGGCCCCTTTATCTATTATCAATGTTTAATGAGTCACTGGAACCTGGTGTGTTGCCTCCTACACAAGTGTCAATCGCACTTCTTAAGAAGAAAAATGACCCCACCTCCTCTTCTTCATTCAGGCCCCTTAGGCTTCTTAATGTTGATGTTAAAATGCTTGCTGATATAAAGAGAAGGAATTAGATATACAAAACTTCTGGAGGGCGGGAGTGGAGGAGCCTTGGAGGTACAGAACACACCTGCAAGGGATGTTCTAACGTAAAATGAATGCACCTTCAGGGCAGGGATCATTTCATTGGTCAACACTACAGCTGGCATTCTATTGGTTGGGGAATTTTGATAGCGTTGTAACACAAACTATCAGAGAGCACAGAAATAATCTGTGAGGAGAAGATTTGCAAGCAGGAAGAAGCAGCCTGAGTGCGAGGAGGAAGGCTGAAGTTGAGAGCAGGAAATCTATCCAAGCAACAACATGTCTGAGTCCAAGCAGAAAGTCTGAGCACAAGCAGAGCAAATCCAAATGCGAGCTGTGACTGAGTGTGAGAGCAAGGTATGAGGGAAATTATTACAAAATCTGAACATAATATCTGTGAGAAATGCATTCAAATTGAAATAATGCACTCTTGAAACTATATATGAATATAACTCCATACTAGAGAAGGTTACATTATTGACATTATAAAAACATATTCACAAAAAAAAGATTAGAACAACAGAAGTGCTCTCTTCACGATGACACAGACACAGGTCGGTTCTTTGAAACTGGCTTTTATTGCTGTTTGTGATACATCCAGGTTCTTGTCACTTTGTCACACTGTAACGCAGTGAGAACTCATTGGCTGCTTGCCATGAAATGCGATTATCAGATCTTGTTAAAACTTTTTAAAGTGTCTTTGACTGTATTACTTTGATTAATACAATTAGGATTTGAGGTCCATATGCCGTAGCAGAGTAACGTGAAAATAATTCACAAATGTTTTCTTACATAGTTCCTTCACAAACATCCATAGTAGTAGTACAGACAGAGAATATTAGTTCCCTCCTGAACAGAAATAATATAATTTATTACAAAACAATAAAACAATAAACAATGCACTAATGGCTGCAACCATTTCAGTGTTGCACTTTTGTTTACCACATATTCATATTCCGATTTAATATTTTTTTTACTTCAAACAATCATTTAAATATTCAAAACACACATGTACATACATATACATACATATATTTATACATATATATATATACATATATACATATACATACATATATATGTGTATATGTATACATATATATATATCAAATCAATAAGGCATCAAGACTTATGAGTATACAGAATCCCTTACACTTTTCCAACAGAACTTACAAGAAGCCTGTTAGAACCAGCTGTTGACAGGGCCATCTCTCAGGTCGCCAGGCCGTGTGGTGCTCTATGTAAGAGGGAGCGCAGAAGGATAGGTCTTCAGGAGAGGTGGGGTTTTCCATCTGTGTCAAGCCTTAGGACACATCTGCCCTGTTTATCAACACACAGGGGATAATCAATGCATTGTAAAACATGTAAAACAGATTGATCAATGCTTTCAAAATGTGCTATTTAACATAAAATATTTAGATGCAACTGGTTCTTAGCCTGAGGGCACGGAAACGTTTGCTGATGCTTTTGTTTTGATGTCTGTACAGGAAGCTAAACAATAAGGTCCATCATTGAGTTGTTGGCACCCATGATAAAGATGAGAAAAAATACTGTATGAAATAAATACTTAAATACTAACCAAAACTTATTTTATGCTCAAGAAATGGAACAAATTATTATCATTTAATTATTTTATATTAGTAAAATAGCTTATAGAACATTCTTTTCCTGAATGTAATGCATTTATTCAGTGTGCCTTAAACAAAACATACAAAGGAACTGGGTTCTAGTAACTGTTCACTTTTCAATTTTTGCTTTAGTTTGACCCGCTTTTTTCCTACATTTTGTGATTTCCAATTTGTGCTTTGAAGCCCTGGTTCATCACATTAACTCTCAGCAAACTCAAGGCAACCAATCGGGAGTCATGTTCCCCAAATCACATCTAATGCTATTCTGACATGCTGCTTGCTCAACCAGGAAGTCAAGACAGGAACGTTTACATGATGCAATGAAAGCATTTTCTGGCATTCTAACTTGATTGAGATTACAGGCACCCAAAGCACTACAACATTGCGCTTCACCACGACAAGTCAAGATGTCTACATTAAATCCAGACACATGGACGGTAATGGTCAATTGCACTCCATTGGCTAATATGTAAGCAGGATTGGTCTTGCAGTGGCTGCTAATTTGCAATGTTACAGCAAAGTGCAAGGCTGTGACTTTACCGCTGCACCATTCATGTACCAAGAGGTTGTCAAGTAAAATCCTTTTTGGTCTATAACCATTTTTTGTGGATATGTAGGTTTGCATAGGGTTATTGTATTCCTTCAATTTTCAATTTTCAAAAACTTAACCCCATATTTAACACATTGGGCCCTATTTTAACAATCTAAGCGCAAAACGTGAAGCACATCACACAGGTGCATTTAGGGAAAAAAGGTCAGTGCACCGGGTGCATTTTTCAAAAGGGTTGTACTTAGTGTCGTAACATGCAATAAACCAATCAGTGTCATCTCCCATTCCCTTTAAGAGCCAGGCGCGTTTGTACCTTGGCTCATTGCTATTGTGATAGCGGATTTGCTAAACTAGAAAAAACACTAGTGTCGGGCTTTGCGCTGCGTCGGGTGCAAGATAGTTTTAATGATCTAAGCGCACGGCATAAAATGGCATGGTGCAAGTGTGCTTTGGCCATGTTGAAATCCACTTTTGCTAGTTTGAAGGCGGAAAAAAGGGTCCACCCTGGGAAATTGACAACTTCCTCAGTCTTAGGCATGATGTCCACTGAACACGTCAGATTTTAGCACACGTTACTCTTTACCAGATATAAGTGTCCGCATATGAAGCACACGTGCTTCCGCAAGTGAAGACTGTTACAATCGTGTTGTGCGACTCGTTCCATTGGGAACTTTAACTTCCGGTTATACAATGGCACGGTGTCGCAACGCACACGTTGATGAATTTGCAACCCATTCGATGTGTCCAGTGGACATCCCGCCTTACACTACCAAAGGCACTTGCATTTGAGCTTTGCGCTGTGTTACGCCGGGTGCAAGATAGGGCCCTATATGTTAATTTCAGTATGCATATGAAAGAGGAATGGGGCTATTTTTCTCTGGACAAAACGCAATTGAGAACTTGAATTGAAGAGGACAGACCACATGCACAGATGTCAAAGATCTGGAAAGATAATGTGTGATGTGCTATGGAATCTAAAAAAACATTGTAAAAATATCGATGACATCTCACAAATTGAGAGATTGAAAGGTATTAAAAACAGGGGTATCACTATTCTTTCAATATTTTGTACTACTTAATAAATTATTTACTGTAATTATCTATGGAATTGTATGACAGAACATTTTCAGGTTTTTATAAAATCAATAAAGCCTATTTTTTTTAACCCTATTCTGTTTATCATTATCAAATGTGCCAAATATCCCAGACCTAGTGGATAAAAAATAACCTACATGGATAGAAAAATATGCCCTACATTGATTACATTATATCAATGCTTTATACGTCTTAATCTAATCTTACACCAGAAATGTTTTCAATGTCAGACCTAACAATCCTATTCATCTTTTAAGGGATAATATTGGTACAAAAATAGTATATTTGCCTTAGTCAAAAAGTCAATATATTTTGGCAAACTTATGTAGAATTTCATGGCAATTAAAATATGTAAAATAGTACATTAATTAGTACATGTTAAATAATTATATTAGTTGCATGAAGTATTACCTTTCACCCCCAAAACAAACTAGCTTTCAAAGTACTGCATGAAAACCATAAAGTACTTGTCTACTCACACACCATTGAGCCTTTTATCATTTAACATATAGCTTTATTCAAATTTTGATAAGCACACCATATTTCCAAAATGAATTGATGACTGTGACTTTTCTAAAATTATTCATCCAGTCACCGACATTAGCTAAAAACTTGCTGGACCATCCTGCATTCAATCCCCACAACTTAGATCATGAAATGTTCAGCTAATGATTCCTGACCATAAAACTGCCATTTTACACATAGATACACATAGTTAAAATAAACTGCCATTTTACACATCGATACACATAGTTAAAATAAACTGCCATTTTACACATAGATACACATCGTAAAAATAAACTGCCATTTTACACATACTGTAGATACATGTAGTAAAAATAATGATTTCACATACCTGAGCAACAACCTCCACTCAAATATAATTTAGAGAGAGAGAGAGAGAGAGAGACAGGTGAAAGACAGAGAGATAAACAGAGAGATAGACAGAGACAGAGAAACAAAGAGACAGAGATATAGACAGAGAAACAGCGAGACAGACAGAGAAACAGAGAGACAGACAGAGAAACAGAGAGACACACAGAGAAACAGAGAGACGCACAGAGAAACAGAGAGACACACAGAGAAACAGAGAGACAGACAGGGAGTATCCTTAACATCCACCATGACCTGGCGGAGAAGTAACAGCACAGCTGCCATCTGAGCCCTGGGTCACACTGTCCGTCCAACCTCATTCCTGGGCTCCCTCTGTCAGCAAAATCCTCTTCCTGGGATGCCAGATAAATATATAAATAAGTAAATAGGGGGTGAATACAGCGAACCAATCACAAGTTGTGAGTTACCAGAGTTTGTGTGTTTGTGGCTGTGTGTGTGAAAGAACTCTAATACACCAAGCTCTCTCAAAGAGGCTGTGAACAGCCATTCCACAGCACTGTGCCATATGCAGACTGAAGCACCACACTTACATTTGGGAACCAATACATGGGCTGTGTATGTATCTGCTTTATCAAATGTTAATTTTGTATGGCAGTGGACATCCTACTTTTCTGAAAGAGCTGTGGTAGATATAGATATATTCTCAAGAAATTTGCATATTGTGATAAAGTTCATTATTTTCCATAATGTAATGATAAGAATTAAACTTTCATATATTTTAGATTCATTGCACACCAACTGAAATATTTCATGGCGATGAAGATTTCATTTTTCAGCACTACCTGGCACCTGCTCACAGTGCCAAAACCACTGGTAAATGGTTTACTGACAATGGTATTACTGTGCTCAATTGGCCTGCCAACTCTCCTGACCTGAACCCCATAGAGAATCTGTGGGATATTGTGAAGAGGAAGTTGAGAGACGCAAGACCCAACACTCTGGATGAGCTAAAGGCCGCTATCGAAGCATCCTGGGCCTCCATCACACCTCAGCAGTGCCACAGGCTGATTGCCTCCATGCCACGCCGCAT
>JACXGM010038633.1:0-10786 GCA_016801145.1 Umbra pygmaea
GCAACGGTTCCTCGCTGTATTGCGGCTCTTTCTGGCAGCCACAAGCATTGGATTCACGCACCCGATCTTCAAAACCCCCTTCTGCCATATCATCTTCAAAACTACCCTCAGCCATTGTGGTTAGCCTACTAAAGTATTACACAGTTTATTCCACAGAGCAATAGCCTGTTCACTTGGCTTCAAGATGGCTGACAATTTTTGAAATTCTGGAAGTGAGGTCCCACCCCCTATGGGCGGGTTGAAAACATGCGGAAGTAGCTCCTCCTGCTGGGTGTAGTTCATAGCATCTGAGCAGGCAAGCTTTAGATGACGCAAAATGACGATTTTTGCGTCATCTGAGGCCTCTTTTCCATACAACCAGTACAGAGACTTTACATCCCAGGGGGGTATGAGGGATTGATCCCAGTTAATTCTAAAATACTACCAGGTTTCTACTGATATAAAGCTTAATGCTAATCGGTGAAGTATCCCTTTAAAGACGTGGATTATTTTGGGATTTACTATCGTACTTGGTTAATGGAAAATAAGCATTTTTCACAGTTGCTGGTGTCCTGTGTGCGAATGATTGATATCAAGGAGCATTCAGGTGGTTGATCACAAAAAGGGAAAATCATAACACTAATTGGAAGCGGATAAAAGAAGAGTCTTGTGCTACAGCTAAGTTTGCTGGAGAGGGTGTCGCGGGAGCGCTAAGCGAGGATAATTTTATTGCTGCTAAAGGTCCTTTGGCTAAGCAGTTTCATCCCACACTGATTGCCATGGAGTTAAAGAGATCCTGGGACTGTGATATTTCCAACCCCCAGGAGAGGGCAACATCTGAAAATGTAGATCTACATTGTGAACGTCTCAATCCTGCCATGGAAAGCCTTTCATTGGAAGTGAGTGAGATGCTACAAAGCCTTGGGGATATACAGGAGTTGATAGACGATCTGGAGAATATCACTTTTCCAAAATGGAGGATCGGTCGAAGTGATTGAGACAGGCCCTGGATTAAGGTTGACAACTCCAGGTTCAAAAGAAGGAGTATATGGAGACTTTTTCCACCAAATGACACTGTGAGAAATAGAGTTTATGGTCTTGGGATTGGTTAGAGAATATTTTGAATACTATTGAAGCTATGCAATAAAATGGTTGGAGTAATTTTTCAATATTACTTAGTTAAATGTATCATGTAATAAGAAGTACAAAGAAATGGTTGGAGAGAATGAAGTAAAATGTTAACCTGTTGAGAAATGTGAAATTACTGTTACAATGTGGTTATGGAAATATTTACATTTAATCTATTAATGGTTAATGAAGGAGGTGGGTAATCAAAAGTAATGAAGTTTGATTTAGATTTTATTATTTCTTGTTTTTATTTTTATTGCTTGGTAGAATGTAGAAATGTGTGAAGAATCTGGTAAATGTGTTTTTTGTTAATAAGGGGATATAGAGTGTTTTAGACAACAGCATTATACTGTGGGAAAGCTGTTAATTTGAAAATGTCTGGTTATTTTTTGTTTTTAGGATTTTATTTGCATTATTAGGAAATATTTTAAGTGGAAGTTGGATGACATTCCTCATGGGGGTCTGGGATACTCAATGAGACAATTCAAGGGAAGAACACCTCACTGGGCATGGGTTTGGGTCATTCTGACTAGTGACATTAGGGGAGGGGCTTTGTTTAGAGGAACAGATAGGGTATATAAGAAGTAGAGTTTGTATTATCCAGTGTTCAGAGTGGAGCGGGTAAATAAGAGTGTCATTATACTTTAGCTGGGTTTTGGAGGAATGCAACATCAGACAATGGAATAATTTTAACTTGGAGTAATTTTAACTTGGATTAATTTTCACTTGGAATAATTTTAACTTGGAATAATTTACACTTGGAAAAATTTTCAATTGGACTATAATTTGGAATAATTTTTACTAGGAATATATCTTACCAGGGAAACAACCTGTGTGGGTGAGTAAGGCGAAATTACTTGGCTAAATTTGAAAAATCTGGTGAAAGACTTTACTAACTAATAAAATAATAACCTTAAGATAATCAACCTTCACCGGTTAATTAAATTTCTATTAATAAGAAACTTTTTGGCTGAGATGGATTGATGTAAATAAACAAAATTGGTGCAAAACACTGGTTAAAGTCTTGCAAGTAATTGGTAACAAATGATCCTTGAAGATTACCCCTGGATGGTTGACTTCCGGGTTCCTTCTGAAATGTAAGGAGTGGCAAGTCCCTCTACAGTAAGAAGTGCTTGAGAATGTCGCTCTAGATTGTGGACAAAAGGATTTAATGGTTGCCAGAAGTATTTGAAAAGTTCACTTTGAAGTGGTTACATCGCCATCCATTTCTAGTTAAGGGATTGATATCTGATATTGTCATTGATTAAAATTGGTTTTGCATGCGTGAAATCCCCAGTATTTTTAGATAACCAAGTTGTTTTATTCATGATAATGTTCTATTTTTCAGTCAGAGGCCTGTAGCTCAAACCAGTTCAAACTAGTTATCTGATTGCTACATCTGGCCTGTGTAAACAGCAAAAGGGGTCCTCCTTTACGACAGGTAATAAAGTAATTAAACAACATTCTTCTCTACCGCCTTCCCTCTGTTCCATATCAAACTTATCATGTACCAAAGTTGTGTTGAAGTGGGAAACTGACTTAGCAGAGAGAGTTTGTATATGAATTTGTATAAGAGATGGATATTTTGTCTTGAGGCAAATTGTGGTGATGTATTAAAACCGAAGTATGATTTCCATTGGAAGATTGTATTGAAATATGTATGTGAAAGATGGTGACAATTATTTTAGATCTATTTTGTATTGATATAATTTGTTTCATTTGAATTTATATTTGAGTTGAGGTGTGTTACTATAAGATGCTATAGAGCATTGATTTCCTACAGATGAATATAAGGTCAAGGATCAAATAATTTCTGGCTGATTATCATAACTGAATAAGACCCAATAGATAAGCACAGATACTATAACTGTGTATTTGATAGCTCACCTACGAGGAAATTGAGAAACAATAACTTATTTGTCGTACCCTATATTTTGCTATAAAACTATTCTGTATCCTTCTCACCTAAAAGAAAGACCCACGGTAACAAAGAGTAAGCTCCAAACATTGAATAAAAAGTCTCTACCATAAATATAAACATGGGCTAGCCAAAATCTGAAGAACTACAATTAAATTCAGTCAACCAATCTGTATTCTGCCCAATAAGGCAGATTGTGAATGGATATAGGGGTAAATTAGAGTTGTTGTAGGACATTCAGAGGGGTATACATTTGAGTTAACAAGCACAACCTGAAAGTAGCTAATTATGACATCTAGTGGATGAAATTTATGTAGGATTTCAGGTAAAGGGAATTCTCTAAAGTTGTGGTAAGTTTGACAATCTAGGATATTGATGGCATTGGGTAATCAATATTTAAAGACTCAAACAAAGCCTGTCCGCAACACTTTCATAGGCAAGATCATAGAAAAAGTTGTTTTCAATCAGCTGAACAAAATATTACGCTCAAATGGACACTTTGACAATTTTCAGTCTGGCTTCCGACCACATCACAGTACAGAGACAGCGCTTGTAAAGATAATAAATGATATTTGCCTCAATACAGATACAGGCAAACTATCAATGCTGTTACTACTCAACGTTTGTGCTGCATTTGACACTGTTTTTTTATTATATTTTTTTATGGGAAGGATCAGCTTCGACAAGTATTCGACATATGTATTGTCTTTGTTCTAAAACATGCATCATTTGCAATCCCACATTTTTTTAATATTATTGCTGTCTATATTTTACCCCAATCCTAACCTTTACCTGACCAATAGTTGAGACCAATGACATTTTAACATTTAGCTCTCACTTATACATTTGATATTTTCCTCAATCATTATTTTTTCTATTTGATCAACTCTTTATTTAAATTCAATATTGTCCATCTATCTCTTAGCCACAGCCATGTTGGGTTTCCATTTGCCATGTGTATTTTTACTGTACTGTAATGCTTCACATAATTATGAAACTTTTCTATTGTCAATGACTCAACCAATTTGGAATTAAAGATAAATATTTTTTCTAAAATAATCATTATATTATTAATTGTCTGACTATTACATTTTAAGTCTCCAAGTATTGCTATTTGTAACGCTAATTCAAGATAAATATTGCATTTATTCATCCATTCTTGTACCTGTGACCAAAAGCATGCTACATATGTACAGTACCAAAAAAGATGATCTATAGATTCGGCCTCCTCAGAGCAAAGTCTGCAGAGTTGGGAATTTGAATTCCCCACTTGTATAGATTTCTATTTGTTGACAGTTTTAGATAATAATTTGAATTGAAATATTAATTTTTGAGTCTGGTGTTGTTTTGCGTATTAATCCAAAACCGTTATGCCACGGGATTGGAACATCAAAAATGTATTCCCAGCTATTTTGTAATTTATATGGAACAGCAACCAATTTTTTTGTTCTTAGATGGAATTGGTATATTTCTTTGTTTATCCATATTTTCTTCATCCATGTGAGATCTTTGATACATGGTTGACAGACAAGATCAGACTTTTTCCCCTCTTGTACTTTCTTCTTCCAAGTATATGGTATTGCTGCAGTTAGTTGATTGTATTTTTGTAGGGAGCAAACCTTTCCATATGTTTTTGTTAACTGTATGTAAGGCATCACTCCACCGGCTTCAATAGGCTATATGCACAACTCCACTACTTCCTGAACTTAAACTGGCTCCTTTGTTTCCTGTCTTACATGATTGGACAAACTGATTAATCCACTTGTGTTTGACCATTGTGACACACGTGGATTAATCAGTTTGTCCAATAATGTAAGACAGGGAACAAAGGAGCCCGTTTAAGTTCAGGAAGTAGTGGAGTTGTGCATATAGCCTATTATAATGTCATTTACAAACATTATTCCTTTTCCAAACATCTTGTCAAAGTATACGGGTTTTTATCAACTAGTATATGTGAATTTAGCCACAATAATTGTTGTAAAATTTGGTCCCTATTTTCAGGTGGATAAAATTGAAAATGGAACCAACTTTTCATGGCTTGTTTAAAAAATATCGACATCTTAGAAATGTTTTCCAATATCTGATAATGGTCAGTTGTAATTTGTAGAAATGGAAAGAGATCCTTACTGAACAATGGGTTAAATACTCTTATTAGCTTACTAGAGAACCAATTAGGATTTAGGTAAACCTTTTGTATGACTGATGCTTTTAACGAAAGGTCCAAAGCTTTAATGTTCAATAGCTTTTGACCTCCGTGTTCATATTCATTATACAAATATGCCCTTTTAATTTTGTCTGGCTTACCATTCCATATAAAGTTAAATATCTTTTGTTCATGTTGTTTAAAACACATGTCATTGGGAGTAGGCAAAACCATAAGCATATAGATAAACTGTGATATAATTACAGAGTTGATTAAGGTGATTTTTGCACAAATAGTTAGGTGCTGTCCTTTCCAGGGTAGCAATATTTTGTCTATTTTAGCTAGTTTTGTTAAATAATTCTCCTGAATACAACTCGATCTTTCATATGATATATGAAAATATATGTATACCCAGTATATCCACATCTCCGTCAGCCCACTTTATTGGTAATCTACACTGCAATGTAAAATTTGAATCTTTTAGTGCTCCAATACGTAATACAGTACACTTATCGTAATTCGATTTTAAAGGTCCCATGGCATGAAAATGTCAATTTATGAGGTTTTTTACCATTAATATTAGTTAATCTAGCCTGCCTATGGTCCCCCAGTGGCTAGAAATTGCGATAGGTAAAAACCAAGCAATGAGTATCTTTCTCCGACTTTGAGAATACGAAAGCTAAAACGAGGTGTTCTGAAATTTTCCCCTTATGTTGTCATAAGGGGAAATGTTACCTCCCCTTTCTCTGTTTGGCCCGCCCAGAGAATTTGGCCCGCCCAAATGTAAATCAGCTACAACCACACAAATAATGTTTTTGCATGAGAGACATCATGGCTTGCAAATGAGTGAAGCATGGCAGTTGCTCAGTGTTTGGATGTACAAAAGAAAACAAAAGTATTTTTTTAATTCCTTCATCTGAACCTCTGAAGAACCAGTTGATTAATTTCATTTTCTCTGGAAATGCGCCAACAGAATTTCCAAATGTTTTGTACCGGTATGTCTGCGCCGAACATTTCAGCAACAACTGTTTCCTCAACTTTGGCCAATACAGAGCTGGCCTTGCTGAACGTCTGAAATTAAAGTCTGGATCAGTACTGACTCTCCTTGGCTCAGCTACAAACATCGAACAAGTAAGTTAACTAAAGCTGTATCAATTTATTGCTTTACTGTGTATGGTTACTACCTAGCTTGTTAAGCTTAGAATGGGGCTATAACTTTAGCTCTTCAGCTAACAACCAACAGCCTTACTGTCGCTAATGTAAAGGTAGATCGCACCAAGTATATGTGAATACACACACTGTGTTGTACATATCTTTGTTATTTGGATAACCGTTCTATTGTTTGTGTTGTGGCGCGCGCAATATCCGCCTTTCCCCTCATTGGAATGACTACTGTAACTTTAGCTCTGTAGCTAACACCCAACAGCCTTACTGTCGCTAATGTAAAGGTAGATAGCACCAACTATATGTGTGAATACACATAGTGTGTTGTACATATCTTTGTTATTTGGATAACCGTTCTACTGTTTGTGTTGTGGCGCGCGCAAAATCTGTTTTTCCCCTCATTGGAATGGCTACTGTAACTTTAGCTCTGCAGCTAACAACCAACAGCCTTACTGTCGCTAATGTAAAGGTAGATAGCACTAAGTACATGTGTGAATACACACACTGTGTTGTACATATCTTTGTTGTTTGGATAACCGTTATACTGTTTGTGTTGTATCCGCCTTTCCCCTCATTCGAATGATTAAGTGTGCACCTCTGCAAACCAGGGTGATCAGATGAGAATGGATAAATTCGAGGCACCTTACAGCAATGAGGCTACAGGCACTGATTTTATCTTCTTGGATTATCAATCGAATGTCCCGAATATTTTCGAATGTCTTATGGCCACCCTAGACAAATACAGCTGTCTTTTACCAGCTACGTGACCGCAGTAGTTATAGCGTTTTACTGGTGAGTAAAATATTCGGGACATTCGAAAATATGTAAACAAATAAATGATGTAATATCATTATCATTTAATAGATCTAATGTTAGTCAAACTGGAATGCTTGAACGACTGTGTGTCTACGAGCGAATTGCGATATATTCACTGTAACTTGTACTGTGGCCACAAGCTAGTCAAGGCCACACACCCACCTCCACCTTACCCTGCCTCGCTCCTCCTCATTAGCATTTAAAGCTACAGACACAGAAACGGCACGTCCTAAGGAAAGCTCATTGTGGGACTGGCTTGAAGTGGCTGTAATTCAGCACCGAGGCTGATTTTCGGAAAGAGACTACAGATATAGGATTACGGGACCACTAAAGCCAATACAAATTCATCCAAAATTAGCATGCCATGGGACCTTTAATACAGATATGTTTGTAAAGGTATCAAGATCCTTTAAGAGGCTATTTAATGTTTCCAACTGTCGTTACAAAAGTAAACATTAGTCATCGGCATACATAGATACCTTTGTTTGTAAGCCATGGATTTCCAGGCCCTTAAAGCTACACTGTGTATTTCTTTGAGTTGATTCTTAGAAAAAAAAACGTTGTTCTTTCACAAATATGTGCTCATTCATGTGTAATTACTTCCACCTAATAATCAAAGTATTTTCGTAAGTGTAGAATCTTCCATTCACAATACATACAATGGTGCTGCTCGAATTGCGGCAGCCATGTTACGCCTCCATCTTTAAAATACATTAGCCAAAGAGGGACATACCTGGAAATTCAAGCTCGGCCAGTCGTGCTTTTACACAAGTGGCACCGTGACGAATAACAGGGGGAGATGTCAAAGTCTGTTGAAGATGTAAGATCATGCCTGTTCTCTAGGACATGTAATAGTAGCGCTGGCTCAAGCTGTAAAGTAGGCAAGAACGTTTGCCTGGCAACACAAACTCGGATTTTTCGTTTCAAAATAATACCGCTCGTGGTTCATTGCAATAATCATTGTTTATTCATTGTATAGGTAGTGTCCATGTTCATGTTTTGCTAAAATTAGTATTCTGTTTGAATATAACAGACTCTAGTGAATGTTTTTCAAATGTTATCATTTTCACATGAGACACTGACAATATATTCAATCAAATTGTGTGTAAAACATAGACTATTTGTTACTTTTATTAATAAAACATGTAAATTATTATTTTTGCTATCACATGCTCTTATTGTTTCTTTACACACAATATAATTGCATTTGGTTTCAATTCATGGGCTGTGTAGTGAATTGACAAGGATTATTGCAATGAATCAAAACGAGCGCTATTGTTTTGAAAACAAAATGAATATCCAGGTTCACGTTGCTGGTATAATAACGCGAGGGACTTTAGTTGCTTGTCATATACATACTCACCAGTAGATGGGAGCAGATCTTACACAATGCAGCTTTAATGTTGTTGTTAGTTCTGATTTTATTGGCTAACATTTCTATTGCAACAGCAAAAAGGTAAGCGGACAGAGGACAGCCCTGCTTAACTCCTCTTGACAGATTGAAATCTTGCGAGATATAGCCATTATTTATAATTTTACATCTAGGGTTACTATATATAATTTTAACCCATTTTATAAGAGAGTCTCAGAAATTGAAAAATTCCAAGCATTTATATATAAAGTCCAATCAAACTTTATCAAAGGCTTTTTCAAAATTAACTATGAAAATTAGACCTGATAGTCCTGATAGTTCATAGTGTTCTATTGTTTCTATAACTTGTCTTATATTGTCTCCAATGTAACGTCCATGCATGAAGCCTGTCTGATTAGGATTAATAATATCTGATATAACCTTTTTGGTTCTAAGAGCTATAAATTTGGCTAATATTTTGGCATCACAGCATTGCCGTGTAAGAGGCCTCCAGTTTTTTAAATATACAGGGTCTTTATATGCTCCGCTTGGGTCCTGTTTCAATAATAATGAAATCAGGCCTTCTTGTTGTGTGTCTGACAATCTACTGTTTACATACGAGTGATTAAAACATGCCAGTGATGGACCTCTTAATATGTCAAAAAAAGTTTGGTATACCTCTACTGGAATGCCATCCAGTCCGTGTGTTTTTCCAGCTTTAAATGTTTTAAGCACTTCAAGAATTTCCTCTTTATTAAATAGTCCTTCGCATGAACCTCTTTGCGTATTTGTTAGTTTTTATTAGGGAAAAAAACTCATACAATTAAAATCTGTTAAAGGTAAGGGAGAAAACTGAAAGGAAAACATCTATTTGAAGTATTTTACTTCCAGGTCCAAAATTTCCTCTGGGGAGTAGTAAGTGGATCCTTCATTAGTGACTAATTTCAGTACATTCTTCTTGGTGGCATTCCTATGTTGAAGATTAAAAAAAGATTTTTTTTCTCCATATTCCATCCAGCTTGCTTTATTTTTATAATAAATTATATTTGATCTTTCTTTTATGAGTTCCTCCATTTCTTTTTGTTTATCCTCCAACTTATTCTGAAACTCCATATTATAGCTGTTACTTTTATCAATCTGACATATTATGTCTGCAATTTCTTTGGATAGTATTGAATCTTTTAATATGAACTGCCTTTTGTTCAAAGAAGAGTACTCATTTGCATGGCCTCTAAAGGCACATTTAAAGGCATCCCACACAATAAGCGGGTCTCCTGTACCTATGTTATATGTGAAAAATTCTGATATAAATTGTTTAGTCCTAGCTAAAAATGAATTATCCTCAAGTAAGCTTTGATTAAATTTCCAGTACCCTCTTCCCTGTGGAAATTCTGTAAGAACAATATTAATGCCAATTATATGATGATCCAACCTCATTCTATCCCCTATCAACACTTTCTTAAACTTTGGTACAAGAGAAAATGACGAATGACGAATAATCAAGACGACTAGCTTGGTTAAGCCTCCGCCATGTATATCTTATCATTCTAGGATATTTAAGCCTCCATATATCCACCAACTCTACAATGTTCATGCAATTATTTATTTCCTTTAGTGCTTGTGGGTGATAGTGTAGTAGGGAGTAAAATGATACAATTAATGTGCACTTATGAAGTTGAAGCATTAATAATTAATGTATTTCCTTTTCTCCCGTTGCAATTGTCTGGGTTAAGAACAGAGAAATGCTTAATAAATGTCTATAGAGGATTTATAGAATAGTCGTGGTTGAATATTTCCTATCTAACCATCTGACCGCATAATGATCATTTATCCGTGTGTAAACAGCTACGGAAAGAAATACCACAGCGACCCGGGAAACTATGATCTAAACATGTCTTATACGGTACAGTCTATCTAATACAACATTTATTCAACACATTTGCTATGGCACACAGAGACGTGTTGCCAGGAGAGTCGTTACAGAAATCTCATCAGTTTAACCTTAAACAAAGACTTATATTTCCCCTCGAGAGGGGCTGCCCACAAGCTCCCGCTACATACGAAATAAGCATCAGTTCACTGGCTGGCATAGGAGAAAACAAGGACTGGATTTGAATATCTTCCAGAGGGGGAGCAAGCATTTGTGTTCTCCTAGAACCCCGTGGAGACAACATAACCTTTACAAGTAATACTACCAAACTCCCTTTATGGGTGGATCACAACCAAAATCACATAGGTACAGGTTAAAATGTGTGACATACATTGGGGTTTCCCCCTTTCCATGAAT
>JACXGM010038634.1:0-10786 GCA_016801145.1 Umbra pygmaea
GTGTCTTAAATATGGACTGGGTGAGTGCAGGTGTACAGAGTTAGGCTGATTGAGTCCGGGCTATGGGAATTGTAGTTCTGGACATGCATGGCTAGGGAAGCTGTAGTCCACAGGAAGTAGAACTGGGGAATGGGAATTGTAGTTCTGAGCGGGATGGAATAGGGAAGTGGCAGTGTCCAGGGAAGGGGAAATGGGAAACTTTACAATATACAGTATATTTATTAGAAAGAAGGAAATCCAAGGCACTCTTCTTAAAATATAAAAAGCCTTTAATATTGCTGGCTATATCATAATAGAAAATTTAAAAGACATGGGAAAAATCTACCCACGCTAAGCGGCACAAACAGCCTTCTTCAAGGTATGTATAAGAGAGCACCTTCAAGACTTCTGACTGAACTCCCTGAGCACCCTGGACCCTCTTTGTCTTTCCTATATATTTATATTTGGAGACACACATTATAGATATACACTATTGTTTAAAAGTTTAGGGTCACTCAGAAATGTGCATGTTTTTATTGAAATTCATACCTTAATTCACCAAGGTGGCATTAAATAAATATATAAGATATTGCGAATGTTGCAAATATCTATCCTTATTGGAAATTTACTGACTTGTTAAGTAATTATTCAAATCTAATGGAAAAAGTCACATTTCAGCAGTCAATATTTCAGTGTCCTAATAATGGCGTCTGTAACTAATCACATTTTCTTATCAATGTAATGAACTTGTATATATATTTTGTTTCATGTTTATTAACCGAATAAACCTATAAACCTATAAAAAAAACTATAAAAATGTAAAGCCTCCTTGGTGAATGAAGGTATCAATTTCTATCAAAACACATGCAAATACCTGAGTGACCACAAACATTTGAACAGTGGTGTATTTATTATTGGAGATACACAGTATATATATATATTTATTATTGGAGATACACAGTATATATATATATTTATTATTGGAGATACACAGTATATACTGTATATATATTTATGATTAGAGATACATGGATGTTTTCAGCTGTATAATGTATTTTTCTTTTAAACATTGCTTAATATAATGTCAAACTTTTGGCTCATCTATTTTGTTTATTTTCTGACCTTCCTAAGGTTATTGGATCACTTAGAATGTTTGGCATTACCGTCACCTGATACTGAAGTCATGGATTAACACTTAAGAATCAGACAAAATCATAACATTACTTGAAATTCCAGCATACATGTTTGTGGCCTTGTTGCTGTTGCAAAAAAACAGTTTTAGGAAGAATAACAAATTAATATATTATTTTACATTTAATTTTTTACATTTTTGTAATTCAGCAGGCACTCTTCTTTAGAGCAAATTATTGTAAAAGGACACGCTCCTGGAGCAATTTAGGGTTAAGTGCCTTGCCTACAATGACATTTGGCACCTTAGGGTATCTAACCAGCAACCTTCTAACTACAAGTCTGACAACTTAACTATTGAACCATCTGATGCCAGTCATCCAACCGTACATCTCAGAATTTCTCCCAAATTACGTTCTCAGGAAACTATTTTGAAAACCTGAATTACGTTATATGCCAACATATTTAGGTTTTTTTACATTTGAACTGCACGTTTTGTTATTAGAATATATTTGTACTTCTATTACGTTGCTCCGGTACATTTCGTTTAGCGGATTTATGCGAGAACATTCCACACATTCCATACATTCCATAGCGTTTGAAATTATATTGAAACATTCACAGTTAAGGTTAGGTATGAGGATACTAACGGTTAAGGTTAGGCATGAGGTTACTAACGGTTAAGGTTAGGCATTAGGTTACTAACGGTTAAAGTTAGATATGACGTTACTGAGGTTAAGGTTAGGATTAACATTTCAAAAAATAGACAATGGTCTGTCTGCATGACGCATGCAATGTTGAACAAAACATGCACAAAGTGCCGGTCTGGCTTTGAACTCGCGAACACTGGCATGCAAGTCGCGGATTTATACGCCCGTCCACCATCCCTGACCTCCACCCTAGCAAACACCATCCCCGACCTCCACCATAGCAAAAACTATGCTATTTACATGCTATGTCATGATTTTCATATGTTCATTTTTAACGTTATTCGAGTGTTAAATTTAGTTCCCTACAAACATAATTCACCCTCTCATACGTTCATATGTGACATATTTCGGTTTTACAAAATAGTTCCCCCAGAACGTATTTCATGTGATTTAGGGCTGCAGCCATCTGACATCTGATTAACTAAATATCTATTGATTATTTAATTAAATGTCCATATACATTAATACAGTACTTAAACACATCTGTTTTATTCATGTTTCACCTTCTTACTAAAAAACACTTTACGCAGGAAAATCCTTAAAACTAAAATGCCAACCAGTATTATGAGCAACATAATGGCCAATAGTGTAACTATAACATCAATAGAGTTGTAGCTAAACCAGGACATCTTGTATGACTCTGTCCTCAGATGTGCCGCTCCTTTATTCCTGATGACGAACTCGATCCAGAAGATGGCACTGTCCAGTGGTTTTATGGGCTGGTCCCTGTGTAGTCTGGACAGTGTCTGCATATTGTCTCTGTAGGATGGTTCATAAAGAACAGTCTTCACTGCCTCCAGGAAAATGTCTCTGTCTATGGTGGCAATATCCACTATCTTAGCCACTCCCTTTACTCTCATCCTGTTGAGGTTATCTTGCTGGTCAAAGACCAATGGGAGTCCAACTATGGGGACACCATGGTAGATGGCCTCCTGGACTCCATTGGTGCCACCATGGGCTACAAAGGCTCTGGTCTTGGGGTGTCCAAGAAAATCATTCTGGGGAAGCCAATCAACCAGTAAGGTGTTGTTGCCGAGAGTGGTGGGTCTTTTCCCAGTGTGCCTCCAGACGACCTTCTGAGGCAGCTGTGCAAAAGCCGCTGCGATTTCCTCAACAATGTCCTCAGGAAGTTGCCCCACCAAGGTCCCCAGTGACATCACAATGACCCCATGTTCCCCAGAACTCTGGACAAAGTCCTCCATGTCCTGTGGAAGTGGTTTAGAGGGCTTGCACTGGAAGCCCCCCATGTAGACCACATTTGGCATGGTAGGCCGAGGAAACTCAAAGGTAAAGTCATTCCTCATGAGCCAGATGTCTGCTGCCTGGAATAATGTCATGTAGTGAACATCAGGGCCGAAGTAACGATGTACGAACGGAATGTAGGTAGTTTCTGTAACATATGCAATCTGAAGCCTTGTAAAAACAAAAAACAGAACATTTATGACTCTCTCCTGAAAAGTCATTTTGTCTGTCAACAGGGCTCCTGGCACTGGAACATAAGAGAGAGGTGAGGGCGCAATGTCAAAGTGACCCTCGCCCTGGACTGTCCATCGGACATTGAAGACAAGAGGAAGGCCTAGACGATGAGCTAGTACCACCCCCCCACCAACAGCAGGATCTGTCAAAACCAAGTCAAATTTTGCAGCGTGAAATGATTGTATAAGTTTAGCATCTTCAAATATCATTGTCATCATCACAATTAAATCCTTGTGTAACTCATAAAACTGCTTTATCAACTCATATTCCAGACTCATACGAGACCATATACCTCCACCCTCCCTTTGAATCTGCAGTAGTCTGATCACAAATGAACTAAAGAATTTCTCATCAAATCCAAACCCGGGGTGAGGAATGGTGATACATGAGTAGTGTGGGGACTTGTCCTTGATGTACCAGTTTGTAGATGGACGTATCACAGTGATGTTATGGCCTCTGGAGTGCAGTTCCTCAATGAGGACTTTCATGTTCACCCAATGGCTTCCATCCAATGGGAAGACCAGCACATTCCCCCCATAGACTTTGGTCAGAGAGAAAAGCAGCACAGCAAACGGGACCAGCGCTGTTGGATTCATCTCTAAGAGGACTCCTTTGATCCTTTGATAGAAGACAAGGTAAGAATAATTTTTTACCAAGAAAGTCAATTAGGTTTCTTTCTGTTGCATGTTTTAAAATGTCCAACACAATAATACATGTGTAATGGATTTCATCATATGCAGAGCATATACCTGAATTAAAAAAAACATTATGTAGCAGTGATTCACTCATAGACTTTTATATGCTTTACATAAATGTACACTATTAACTTAAAGGAGAATTCCGGGCGATTTCAAAACATAGCTCTGTGGTTTGCATATCGGAAGTGCTGTCAGTAGCGTTAATAACTCAAACAATCTGTATTGCCAAAACCGTGTTTACCCTTTGCTCCAGTATACAACCATTACACATTTACGGGGCAAGTAAAAAAACGTGTTTTGAGCCACTTAACATGTTCGAAATGTCATTACTAGTCCATATCCATGTGCAGTTATTCCTTAGAGTGAACACAGCGAATTTGAACAAATAAGTTTGTGTACATACCTCTGTTTACTTCCCATTTTCCAGTGTCCAAGTCCACACTAGTCGATTGTCAAAGTCATACAATGCAATATTCCAAAACGTATTTTTTTCGCAAAAAAAACAAATTTGCCGTGGGTATACCCATAAACTACTTTCACAACATTGATCGGCTGTAACCTGACAATTCCCTATCACAGCTCCCAACAGTTCAAGAGTTCAAGAGTTATTGCGCATGTGCATAGGTAACTAAGCAACACTTAACTCAGTCGGTGAGCTGCCAAGGAAGCGGTGTCAGGTTACCTGGCAGACTTGCAACATATTATTTGGACATAACCACGGCAAATCGCTTTTTTGCAAAAAAATACGTTTTGGAATATTGCATTGTATGACTTCGACAATCGATTAGTTTGGACTTGGACACTGGAAAATGGGAAATAAACAGAGGTATATACACAAACTTATTTGTTCAAATTCGCTGTGTTCACTCTAAGGAATAACTGCACATGGATATGGACTAGTAATGACATTTCGAACATGTTAAGTGGCTCAAAACACGTTTTTTTACTTGCCCCGTAAATGTGTAATGGTTGTATACTGGAGCAAAGGGTAAACACGGTTTTGGCAATACAGATTGTTTGAGTTATTTACGCTACTGACAGCACTTCCGATATGCAAACAACAGAGCTACGTTTTGAAATCGCCCGGAATTCTCCTTTAATACAGTACTTTACACATAATGGAGTACAGTACAGAACACCTACTGTTGTCTAGGTTTTCCACCAGAAGCAGACCGAACAATAGTATAGACCATTAGAAACAAGTTATAACAAGTATAACATTACTGAATGTCATTAAGCATGCAAAACAATGGCTTGTAGAGAGCCAAACTTGTGGGCACTAAGGTTTTCTGTGTGTACTTAAATAATTTATAATTATTTTACATAAATTGTATTTCTTAACCATAATGTTTTTTTAATGTAAATTTATACCTGTGATTATTTTTAAGGCTGCCTTTTTACACCTGGCTGGGGGACTACCGATGAAAATTAACAATTTTTAGCTAACTTGGGTACATTTACATTATTTTAATGTACACAATCCCCTTTCAAGTAAAATAAAGACTAAAGACTGCTCCCAATCAAAAATACTTAGGACTCTTGACAGCCTGCACTAAGTATCATGTGACAGACTGCACTGAGAGCATTTTCACCACATTTCCCATAATGCATTTGTTTTGTAAACCAGGTGAATTACTGTAGGTGCATTTTAATCAAGTAAGCGAATGACTCAATGCAGTTGAAAGGTGTGCAAACAAAAGGGTAACTCCCAGTCAGAGAGTTTAACTTAACACAGTATGTTACACATAATGCAGTACAGAACACCTACAGTAGTCTAGGTTTTCCACCAGAAGCAGACAGGACAATAGTATAGACCAACACAAACAAGCATACTGATACCTCAACAAAGTATTAAATTACTGCTCCCAATGAAAAAGATCTAGGACTACACAATAAATACCTTTACAATTCAAGCATTCAATGTAAAGTTGTCTAATGCAATCACAGTTCTACTAATAATTTCCAAAAGGATTAAAAGCTGCAGGCATATCACCTGTTAGGTTTGGCACATTTTCTTTCTATCTGTATAGGTTTTCATTCTAATTATATGTTACTTAACACTAGTTTTTCACCTGGCTCCAATAGGACCGCAACATAGTATGTACTAAATAGAAGTTCATTTCAACAACGTCTCTTTAAAAGGTTTTCTTCAGTTTACTGTTTTTATGAGGAGTATCTTTGCTAAATATATTTTCAAATAACTTCTACTCATTACAATGTTTTATATGTACTTTTAGAATAGCTAATGCTTTGTTTGGAGGATATGTGAACATCGCATCAAGGCATTGAAATCAAATCAATGTAGTTGTTTTTAAATGAATTTCTTCTACTCTCTTTACTGATATCAGAAACACAAACTTGCAATTTGTTTTTCAAATAAAAACTTACACAAATAAAAGCAGTCTGCAAGTAGCTTAAATCCAAATAGATCTCTTACCAAACTCACAAACAGCAGTTCTTCACGTGTTCCCTTAGCAGTTCCTCACAAACCAGGAACACGGTAGTCCTCTGGCTGTGGCTCAGAGTAACCTGGTAGTGTTCTGCTATAAATAATCTGGGCTCTTTTGTTCAAAGTTCATTGGTTCAGACCTGCAGGGTAACACCCCTGTAGCCTACATACATAATGCTTTCTTCTGAGGACCATTGCACCAACATGCAGATCATTGATGTTGTTTCAGAATTCATGTTTCAAAATGATACCAGTGTACCATGTTCCAAAATGATACTAAAGAAAAATATCAGGATATCTGTCCGTGATCTGAACCTCAAAAGAAAGTGGATAATTCTGCAAGACAACAACCGTAAGCCCACAACTCATTTTAACAAAGAATGGTTATAGAAGAATAAACTAAATGTTTTGGAAAGTCAAAGTCCTGAACTTAATCCGATTGAAATGTTGTGGAACGAACTGAAGTGAGCAGTTCATGTGAGGAGACCAACCAACGTCCTAGAGTTAAAGTTGTAATGTTACCGGAAATGTTTAGTTGCAGTTATTGCTGCCAAAGTGTTCACACCAGATACTGAAAATAGAGGTTCACATTTTAGAACAGGTGCATTTTCATTAAGACTGCAAGGGAAGCTTGGTTGGCTTCCCCTAAAATGTCAAAAAGATTTATGGTCAAATATGTACTATTGTGTAAACATTTTATTGACTAAAAATGCATTAGAACACGTTTATCTCAAAGACAAATTTGTTCAGAATCAGCTACATAGAAGGTCGTCTGACTCGATTTCCTTCTCAGACGCTCCTGTAGCATCACACTGCATTTCCCTGTTGAAGCCTGCTTTGAACAGATTTTTTCAGTGTTTCGAAACTAGGTGGTCATTGGATAAATGCTGCACTTCTCTTTTGTCCCGCACACAGACACTCTGGGGGTGAATGGAGGAGTGGGCTGGCTTGGACACCGTGCTTCTGAGTGATGATTGGAGGGTCTGTCGAAAGACTGGATCTCCTTTTGATTGACAGCAATTTTGTACTATAAAAAGTTGCCAAAGCTATTCGATCTCAGTCCCATTGCAGATTTTGCAAGTGTAGTCGAAAGACAAACTGCTGCAACCAATTTTTTTATATTTGCTAGGCGAAATTGCTAACCAATTTTTTATCATACATTTAATACAATTATACACCACATTCCCTGTTTTATTTCAACCTAATTCCCACATTTCCTCCTTTGAGTTTAATATCGTTTTGTTAGATTTCGTTTTGTTCATTCATTCATTCATACACTAGGGCTAGGTTTGTAGGGATGAACTAGCCAGCTAGCAAACTGTACACAATGGCAGACAATGCTAATAATGTTGACCTGATTTTGGCACAGCCATTTAAACGGCTTCCTTATGAGGAGAAACGTAGACTTAAACAGCAAACACCTAAAATTGATTTAATGCAAAAGATAGGGCAAAGTAACAGGTCTTTTCAGCTCTCCTGGTATGATAAATTTAGCTGGTTACCTGGAAGTGCTGTGACAAAGAATATGTACTGCTGGCCATGCCTCTTGATGAAACCATCTTATGGATGCGTTGTTTGGTGGTGTTTGGAGATCTGTCTGATTTTGACATGGCATATAAAATGCATTAAAAGAACAATAAACATGTGAGTGCATGTGCAAGATTAAGTTGCATGTGCAGAATCAGGGTTGAGCATGCAATCAATGAAGCTGCTCACATTCATGTGGTTAAACCGAATGAAACAGTCAAACAAAACAGGACCTTCCTAAACTGCCTTATTGATGTGACATTCTTGCTTGGCCGGCAGGAGCTGTCATGTAGGGGACATGATGAGAGTAGTGAATCATCCAACTATTACGGGGGAATTACGGGAAGTTCACAGAAACTGTATCTTGAATAGGAACGTAGGGCAGAATTTACAAATAAATAAATGACAATTTTTATGATGTAGGCTGAAAATGAGCTTTCCCTTTCTGAAAGACCAGCAGCCGCCACTGGATTGACCGAATCAATATTTTCGTCTCATTTGGGATCTTTTAATCTACTAATATGACTGTAGGAAAATATAATGAAACAGAATTTATGAAGAAATATAGAAAACTCTAAAGGGTTCACAAACTTTGGAGCCAGGACTGCCAACAGAAATGTCTGGGCCCCTGAAAAGGTCCAGTAAATGGGCCGCCCCCTAGGCACCTTTGAAATTCCTGGCCTCCATGGGCCCCCCCCCTCGGCTGGCCCCCATAAAGCTTTCCCATTTTCCCTCCCTTATCGACGGCCCTGTTTGGAGCATCAATGTTTATGTACCTCCTCTGCTTCCTCTGTCTTCTGTTGATTGTGTTGTGGTTCAGCTGTGTGTGTTGGCACCGTAGTATTGTTTTGCCTTTTGTAAATTAAAAGTTACCAACTCTGCATTTGCTTCCTCGTTGTTTTTTACTCTAATTCAACCTTGACAGAATGTAAGGTACAAGTAGGAAGCAGCGAGTAGGAATAGAAACTTTTGGAGTGAAGAGAAGAATTCATTTCAAGAATGGATGAAATCATGGAGGCTCTCCGTCATCTAACTGCACCACACTCCAATGTGGCTATTCCTCGCCTAGCCACAGCCCGTGTCAACAGCATGAGGCTAATGTTTCCCTACGTCTCTCCCCAAAAAATGAAATGGGACTTCACCTGAGTGACATCCTTTCTTTATGAAATTGGATGACGAAAGTTCTGGAAAAAAGTAAGAGAACAATGCAAAAGAATAGTTCTATGGTTTTACTCTTGATATATATGAGTTTGGGTAAATTTTTTATAGATTTATTCCATAAACTACTCACAAAATCTTTCCCAAATTCTAAGTAGAAATATTATAATTCATATCATGCTTCCTGGAGTGTGGCTGCCACATTGTGACTGTTCAGAGGGGTTACAGGCTTTAATGCCCATGTGGGCACAGTTGTTTCTAATATATTGATTGTATCGCATATTTAAGCCGCCATTACCGACCCTAGGGGGTCGGTCATTATCTATGTGTTGTAACGTGTTGATTTATGCTACTATGCTCTCCTGAAATAAGGAGTTTGCTTTTGGTGTTTTTGCTTAGTAAAGTATTATCTTCCAACAATGCACCTATTTCCACTTCCGTACTTCTACTACCAGCGTTATAATTTACAGCATTCTTTACTGGTCAAAATGACAACAAAAAAATGTTGTCAGACCTTGAATAATGCAAAGAAAATAAGTTCATATTCATTTATAAACAGAATTCGAATGTGTTCATTTAGGAAAAGTTTAGAAATCAATATTTGGGTGAATAATAATAATTGTATAATAATATTTTATTTTCATGAAATATCCAATAAATTTCGTTTCCACTTCATGATTGTGTCCCACTTGTTGTTGATTCTTCACAAAAAATTACAGTTTCATATCTTTATGTTTGAAGCCTGAAATGTGGCAAAAGGTCGAAAAGTTCAAGGGGGCCGAATACTTTCGCAAGGCACTGTATATAGGCTCCAGGTATGACGGGTGAATTATCCACTACTTTCTCCTCTGTGACATGCTGGCGTGAGAGGGAATCTGCCTTATCATTCTTGCTGCCTGGTATATATGAAAGCCTGTATGTAAACCTGGCAAGGAACATGGACCACCTCGCCTGGTGAGGGATCAATCTCCTCGCTGCCCGGATGTACTCCAAGTTGCGGTGGTCCGTCCAGATGAGGGAAGGGTGTTTTTTCACCTTGTAACCAGTGCCTCCAATCCATAAGAGCTTTGACAATGGCTAACAGTTCCCAATCACCGATGTCATAGGTCCGTTCTGCAGGTGTCAGCTTCCTTGAGTAGAATGCGCAGGGGCGTAGACGGTAAGCCCAACCGTGGTGACAGCTCCACGCTAAGAAGCGTCCAACTCCACAATGAACTGCAACGATGGGTCAGGGTGAGCCAGTATAGGATGGATGAGAACAGGGCCTTTAAAGAGGTGAAGTCCATGTCCGCCTCAAGGGTCCACTACAACCTAAGGGTGCCTGCTCACTGCGGCAATTCCTGGCGATCCTTTGCAACTTTGTCGCGAAAGCATTTAGCACCTCTGTGGGAGGTAGCAACTTCTTACGTCGAGTCTGTGTTCACATTGGGGCAATTGTTTACCAGACACTACCGACTTTTCATTTTGCATATGCGCTAACTCTCCGGCCCACTAGATGGCAGATGCAATCACATGAAAATAAACACTCTGACCCTCTTATTAAAAGTAGCTACCACAGAACCGGTAGAGGAAAACTTCAGTGCGGGCATCGCGGTGAGAGACGGCTGATAACGCTGCACTTTTTTGGCAACCGGTAAGTTAATGTCATGTTTTCAAAAATT
>JACXGM010038635.1:0-10785 GCA_016801145.1 Umbra pygmaea
TTTGACTGTGACATATTTCTGCCTTGGATAATCCCTTTTGTACCTTAGCCATAACTCTTGTGTTTTGCTATTCTGGCCTGAACCCTGCTGTGTTTTGTTCATGAGTTTGCCTTGGATACTGTCGGTGCTTTTGCCTTGGGAAGATAACTGTTCAAAATAAACATTGTTATTTTTTACATTGGAGAAGTGATTTGTTACACACGTCTAATTGTTTCTTCTTTAAAATTATAAATGCCAATGTTTTTAAACCCAAGACCCTTTTATATGTTATGTTATCATGGGAATTGAATAATGCTGTTTGAAATAAACAACTCATTTGCATAAAGTGAAAGTACCTGTTCATATGGGCAAAATTGACATGAAATTGCCTTTCTATGTTATCAACCCAAAAGAGAACTTCTACCTTCCCCACACAATGTTCCATACATTTTTACAATGGCTTGTTCCCAAAGAAATTCTTACTGATTACCAAGGTAAATATTAAGTGGATGGCAGTAATTCTTTGTTTATCAAAGGGGACTTTCTTGAAATTGTTCAAAAGTATATTGCCTATAACCAAATCTAGGAGAGAAAAGGCGCTTTGAATGAGTAATTATGTGAATATTGTCATTTTCGCTGTTGAAAGCCATCTCTGAAAGAGCAATTAGTTGACAGATTAAACACAATGAGTGGTGGCTCTACTGTTGAGTGGTTGCATACGTACCCTGGACAAAAGTTTGTAAGGGTATAAGGAATAAGTGTAAAGTTAAGTGTCTACAAATGAAGGAAGACAGAGATAGACGGGGGTGCTGAGTATGGAGGCCAGCCTCTCCTAGGAAAGCCACTAATAGCCAAACTCCAACAGGGGCGGGTTAACAGAGAAGAACATATCCATCCATTCAGCACTCTTTTATCATTTTAGAGCCCACCAATCGAGACGTACATTCAGGAGTGGGAGGAAGCAGGGCTTCTCCTTTAAAGAGAAATGGCATAGATCTGTTGCTCAAGAGTACTGAAGATCAAAGGCTATTCCTTTTTTTAGTCTCATGTATTTGTCTGCATTGGGGGCTCACGCTCAATTTGTACTATAGGGTAATTTGTGCTGCTATTACAGTCTGTTTCGCTGCACCGCGGTGCCACGGCAGTCCTGGTGACAGGCAGGCTGTGCTGCCATGCAAATGGTGGGGTGATTAGTGAAGCCTCTTTATAGGCCCCTTTGGATAAAACCTGCCTCCCGCTCGGCCCTCCCCTCCTCCTGTACATTTCTCTTCTTCTTGTCGGCTGTGTGTTTGAGCTCGCTGCCGGGAGCTGGTGCAGCACAGGCTCCCCGTCGGCCCGCTCAATCGGCCCGCTGTCCAGGAAACACTTATTTTTCTAAATGTTATCTCTTTGATGGTGTTGCCTCTCTGCCTGTCCCTCCTGCTTCTCTTGGAGTTCTTCATTAGCTTGGAGTCAGAGAAGCTTCACGTCTTTTCAATGCATTACACTGCCCAGTACAGTCGTCAGGCCAGGACAGCCATTTGCTGATTGGTCCATGTTTCTTGCCCCCACAAGGCCGTCACTAGGCAACTGATCATAAAAGCTCCTGGTTACAAAATAGCTTTTAGGATCAATGGAAATGACAGGCTTTTGTCCCCATTCTTAAGCATTAATTGGAAGGGGTTTAAGCTTTGTTAAGTTCTAATGTATTTTGTTCTGGGTCCCATTGAGGCTGCGAGGCTGTAATTGACCTGGGTAACCTGGGGATCAACACAAGCATGGTGGAGTGTTAGCGGGAGGAAAGAAGAGGCCAAACGTGAAGAGTGAATGTGAAAATAGACAATACTGTAGGTACAACTACATCAGGATGACTTGTGTGTTTTCTATACAGCGTCCTGGACAGGTCCCTTGTTAAGAACGTCGACCTCAGGGTTTAGCACTGTTTTGTCATCCTGTGCTGTGATTTGCCGTGGTGAACCAGGCCACCAGCCCAACGTTTGGATGTTGAATGAGAGTTTAATAAAAAGAAGATTGCGGTGGGCTGTCAGGTATAATGAGGAACAGGAAGCAGAGAGAGAGTGCCTGGCAGGATGAGCTGTTCCCTGTGTGGCGTCTGATGGTGAGGCTGAAAACGGTGGAGAGATCCAGTACATGGTTTTATCTATGTAAAAATCATCCAAGAAGAGTCAGTCAAGTAAATATAAAACTGATAAAAATACATATGACAATCTGTCTCTCTTAATAACTAAAGCTGGGCTTCCGCTATATGTCTTCCAAAATGGTAACAGATTGGATGTGCTCATATTCCCTGATTTCCTTCCCAAACCGTTCATTATGTCCATCCACAACCCCAGGGCCTTGGTGCTTCCATTACTGTATGGTTCCCTAGTTGATCAGCATGCTGTGTTGCTTGTTTTGGTCTCACATGACTGCTAAGTGCCTCATATATCCCCTAACACAACAGGAGCAACAACCAACGCTACTGACGTGCCAGAAAATAATCAGCACTCCCGATGCCAGTCAGAAAATCATGACAGAAATGAATGGCTTTGACATGCTCGTTTCCTGCGTATGTGAAAATATGTCCATGTACAGTACAATCCTTTCATTGCACTGATTTTTCATTGTAAATGCAACGGCATCTGCGTTTTCTGTGCATTTGTTGTTTTCTGTGCTCTGAAAAATCAAGCTATACTACGTTTTGTGTCTCAGACCGACTATAAAGTTTTAGGATTTCTCCACAAATGCAAACATGTCTGGGGCAAACAAAAACTGTCATAAAACTGTGGTGAAATGTTATATGTACTGTATATAACCTCCCTGTATATGCCAGCATAACCCCTACAGAAGCAGGCTGCCATTTTGAATTCATCCCCTATAAAACTCTACAGACATGCATTTATAGAGAGCAAGCTTAATAAACTGGATTGGTTTTTACTTTGCTCATGTCTTCTGTAATTTATATTCAATATACAGAGAGGATTTATCTGAGATTAAATAGGTAACTCAACTAACCTAAATGAATTGTTGGGGAGGTGACCAAGCCATTACATCATCATATAAACAGAGAAGCACGGGGCTAGCTTTCTTACAGGGACTGCTTGTAAAAAACAAATGCTCCAGCACTTTCTAACCAGTGATGTCATTTATGTGAACTTTAGTATCTGTTTCTCTCAGGAAGAGTGTGTAAAGAAGAAATGCTAGCCATCCACAGAGGTAAACAATGACACTGTAATTACACAGTCTGACACAACTGGAGAGTAGTGGGTGTGTTGACACATTGTTTTAGCTATAAAGGCTTTTTCTATGTACTAAGCAAGTGGGTGTGTGGGTTGTGGGTTTCAAGGCATTGGATGATGATTTATGTAGGTGTAAGTGTTTTTGTGATTGTGAATGTTTGTGTGTGCGTGTACGTGCATGCATGCATATAGGAATGGGGTTGTAACTGGTTGTTGGAGATTGAAGCACCAGACTTCGATCTGTCTAAGGTTTTCCTTGTCTCTGGGCTTCCTATTGCCTTCTCCCTTCCCACCTGGGCTTTTGAGGCTTTGCTTCTGCTGCACGTCCCCCTGAAACTCAGCTCACTGACTGGGCTACTTAGGTCAGGAGACAGGGCTCAATAGAACAGCCATACACTGGGCCTCAGTGCCTCCCTCCAAATCGGCTGGGAATTTTGCTTGTTTTGTATTTATTTATTCCTTTTCAATGCAAGGCTAGTTGAGACTGTGGTCTTGATACCAATTATACCCTGAGAACTTACAGTTCAGCACAATAAATGATCAGTTCAATACAACACTCCAATGGTAAGAAACAGGATGTAGCTGCAGATAAATCATATTTGAACTGAACAAATACATTATGCAAAACAAGGGAACCCCCTAACTAATTGTTCACAATATTCTAAACCAACCTACTTACAGAGTTACATCCTTCTGCTGTACTGTGTTAGGCTTGGTATTAGACACTAAATAAATGTAGAGAGAGAAGCCAAGAGAAAGAGGAAACATAGCTTCCAATCTGTCCATGGTAAGCATTTAATTAAATATGAAACATTTTTGTATGGGGTTTAATGTCATACATTTACTCAAGAATTGATTGAATTTTTTATATCTGAGGATCTTGTCTAAGTATTGCGATGCTCAGGTTGTTACAAAAACAGTTTGGTGCGTATATGGTAACATACCAATAACATTTATCATATCTGTCCCTATTACTATTCTTCTATGCACAGTCACATTTCCAAAACATTTCTGATGACACTGTTGTTTAACATACTATAATGTGGACTTTTCATTTAAAAGTTTTCAATACATTCATCAAAAGCCATTTCTTTTATATTGTTGTGTTGTTATAAATGTGTTGGCAGAACGAATGTATGGCAGAAAGAATATATGGAAGGAATACGTTTAGAATATGTTCCAAATATTAGCATCAATGAAAGAAACCCATCTCAATACAGGCATATCTTCTTTCCCCCAGCAATTAGGCCTAGTAGATTGTGCAATATGCATTACTTTCATGTTAGGGAAGTAGGTAGGAATAATAATCACAACAATAAACACTTTGGAGTACCTTTAGGCACTTGGATAATACTGGTGATTTGATTAATTATTCAAATTGCGTCACTCAGTCTTCTATCCCATGATACTGTTAGAAGATTAGGCCTAGTTTATACAGTATAGAATTATAGTAGTGAGAATTGCCTGCACTGACTATGATGAAACTGTGTGATGACACGGTCAAGTATTGCATGATTTGCCAGGCAGGCCTAAGGTTCAAACTGCTTGGTCTGCGCTCTGCTCCTTAATGATATAATCAGCTCTCATGCGAGTTTGTACATTACATAACATCAACTGTTAGAGATCGTCTGAAACAATCAAAGCCCTGACATTATTAACACAGGAAGACAGTGAGTGTTACAAAAATATAAATAATATGAAATATACACTATACATTATATACCGCATTACAAATTATTATTATGCAAATTGGAATTAAGTGTCATAAACATTAAATATTTTGTTTTACAATCAAACTCAAGGATGCTATTGTGTCTCCGGTCTCTTTGGATCACTGAAATCAATCTTAGACAGCTGTGATATTTAGTTTGCCAGGTGAGCCCAATTAAAGGAAAACTACTTTCAGCAGGATGTTCCACAATATCAAGCAGGCCACAGGTTTCAAGCAATATGGGAAAGAAAAAGGATCTCTTTGCTGCAGAAAAGCGTCCTTGCCTTGGACAAGATATGAAAACATTAGATATTTCAATAAAACTTAAGCGTGATCATTGTACTGTGAAGAGATTTGTGGCTGATTCAGAGTGGGTTTGTGCAGATAAAGGCATAATGAGAAAGTTTACTGCCAGACAAATTCATCGGATTAAGAGAGCAGCTGCTAAAATGCCATTAGAAAGCAGCAAGAGGTATTTTAAGCTGTCCAGCAAACCTCAGGGTGTAGGATCCTCCAGAGGCATGCACATAAACTTACTATTTGGCCACTCTAACCAATTGCTCACAAGCAGAAACTTTCATGTTTACTGATGAGTGCCGTGCAACCCAGGATGGTCAAGATGGATGGAGTAGTGGATGGTTGGTGGATGGCCACCATGTCCCAATAAGGCTGTGACATCAGCAGGGAGGTGGCAGAGTTATGTTTTGGGCTGGAATCATGGGGAGAGAGCTGGTAGGCCACTTTAGGGTTCCTGAAGGTGTGAAAATGACCTCTGAAAAGTGTATAGAGTTTCTGACTGACCACTTTCCTCCATGGTACAAAAGAAGAACCGTGATTTGCACCATCTCATGCTGCAAAGAATACCTCTGTGTCATTGGCTGCTATGGGCATAAAAGGAGAGAAACTCATGGTGTGGCCCCAATCTTCCCCTGACCTCAACCCTATTGATATCCTTTGGAGCATCCTCAAGCAAAAGATCTATGAGGGTGTGAGGCAGTTCACATCAAAACAGCAGCTCTGGGAGGCTATTCTGACATTCTACAGAAATTTAAGCAGAAACTCCATAAACTCACAAGATCAATGGATGCAAGAATTGTGAAGGTGATATCAAAGACGGGGTCCTATTTTAACATGCAACTTGCCCTGTAAAGATGTGTTTAATTGAAATAGCTTTTGATTTCAGAAAATATGATTTCCTAATGCTGCACATTCAACATATTACAATTTTTAGTTCTTTACAACCTATAAAATATTTTGAAAATCTGTTGTGCATAATAGTTTGGAACAGTTCATTTTGAGTTTTTTATTTTTGAAAAAATACAGTTTTTTATTGGGTGGTTAGTTCAATGAAATTCGACTTATACCCTAACAGTTGGTGACTTAATTATACTGACTGTTATTTGTATCAAATATTTAGGAAAATCATTGAAAAAAATATTTTGCATTATAATTTGGAATGCAGTGTATTAAATATCTCAACAAATGGGCAGTAAAATGTGTGTGGTTCTTAGGCCTATTGCTGTGGCCATGTTCAACATGGTAAAAATGATGAGCAGACAATCTGGGTATAATCAAAAATTGGAAAACCATAATACCTGATGGTAAATTTAAACTAGATTTCACACATTAGAGTTCACATATTGTCCTGTTTACATTTCACATTTTAGTCATTTAGCAGACAGAGCGACTTATAGTAAGAACAGGGACATTCTTCTTGGAGCAACTTGGGATAAAGTGCCTTTCCCAAGGACACAACGACATTTGCACAGGCAGGAATCGAACCGGTACTCTTCCGACTGCTAGTCCGACCCCCTAAATGCTGAGCCATCTAAACCCCAGATTGCTAACTCGCCCAGTGCTGTGTTTTGTGGACCACCCTCAACTAGCCTAGCGATTCCTCTGGTAGAACTGCGATGAGAAGCCAGATGCTAGTCTCTACTGAAAAAGGTGTTAATTGCAGGTATGTACAGGTACCTTAAAGCCCAATGAAAAGGAAAAGCATTGTGTCAGTGAAACCCACTATTTTCAATGAAGGACTTATCTGCACCGTTGTAAACCCATCCAAAATACCAAGGAATCAATGCGCTCAAACTTCAAATAATTTGAAGAACTTATAAGCCGCTAACCTCCTGAAGCGCAACCAACCACATTAGAGTGTGTGGTCATATTGTTCGATTAACCAATATGGAGGAGCTGATTTTGAGTCTATTCATTACAATGCTTTGTGCCTTTTCTTTTAGTGGGTGCAGCACATACTGCCTATCCTTTGCTAATGGAGCTAGCTACCCAGTATTCAGAGCATAGGGCAGGGGTATTCTGAACTAGCTACCCAGTATTCAGAGCATAGGGCAGGGTTATTCTGATATAGCTAGCTACCCTGTATTCAGAGCATAGGGCATGGTTATTCTGATATAGCTTGCTACCCAGTATTCAGAGCATAGGGCAGGGTTATTCTGATAGGATTTGCTCACCAGTATTCAGAGCGTAGGGCAGGGTTATTCTAGTACAACTAGCTATCCAGTATTCAAAGCGTAGGGCAGGGTTATTCTGATGAAGCTAGCTACCCAGTACTCAGAGTGTAGGGCAGGGTTGTTCTTACGGAGCTTGCTACCCAGTATTCAGAGCATAGTGCAGGGTTATTTTATGGAGCTAGCTACCCAGTATTCAGAGTGTAGGTCAGGGTTATACTGATAGAGCTAGGTACCCAGTATTCAGAGCATAGGGCAGGGTTATTTTATGGAGCTAGCTACCCAGTATTCAGAGTGTAGGTCAGGGTTATACTGATAGAGCTAGCTTTCCAATATTCATAGCACAGGGCAGGGTTATTCTGATAGAGCTAGCTTTCCAATATTCATAGCACAGGGCAGGGTTATTCTGATAGATCTTGCTACCCAGTATTCAGATTGTAGGGCAGGGTTAATCTTATGGAGCTAGCAGTGGTGTAAAAAGTACTTGAATTTCATACTTAAGTAAAAGTACAGATATCGATCTTAAAAGTGACTTTAGTAAAAGTAAAAGTCTTAAAGTAGCTCATCTTAAATGTACTTAAGTATCAAACTGATTTATCTGGTATTAAAATGTACTCAAAAGTATCAAAAGTAAAAGTACAAAAGTACAAAGAGAGAAAAAACACAGAAATTGTTTTCTTTCTCTCTCCAAGCTTTATTTATTGTCTCCCTACATCACATTGAACATGAACCATCACTTGGAATTTCAACATAAATCGTCACTGAAATCCTTTCTCCTCTTGCTCCATCCCTGTACCTTATTGCCCACTTCTTCCCTCAACTCCTTTCTCCTCTTGCTTGCTTCCTCACTGTCTCCTCTTGTCTCTCTTCCTCTCCATGTCCTCTTGCTCACTTTCCTTCCTTTTGCTTCCTTCATCTTTCCCTCTGCTTTCTTCTCTTCCTTCCTTTAATTAAAATGAAAGAACTTGTGGTTCATCTTTAGTAGAAGATGTTTGTCAAAATAGCGAGAATCCAGGTGTGCTCTCTCTGGGCTGAAGACAAGTCCTGCTATGCTAAATATTCATTCACAAGCTGCAGAGGCAGGTAGAGGTGTATTCAGCTTCACTGACAACTTGCAGACCGCAGGGAAGGACTTCAGCAGACATGTAAAAAGTACAGCTACTGTGCTAAAAAGTTACTCCAGTAAGAGTGAAGAGTAAAACTCTTAAAGAATCTGAATTTAAATGTACTTAAGTACCAAAAGTAAATATGTGATCTTAAATGTACTTAAGTACATAAAGTAAAAGTAAAAATGGTGTTACATCTGTCAATGCATAATATAAATGGCATAAGCCATAGCACTCATATCTGAATTCCAATCACTTATTGAGGTGCTCTAGTTGGTGTAAATAATTCAGCAATCCAGACATTATTTATTTTAAATTATATGGTGTTTTTAAAACAAATTTTGACTGGATTGTATGATAATTATATCTGAAAGGTGTAATACAGTACCTATATACTATATGTTTTAGTTTCAAAGTAGTCAAGCCATAATCTGAACCCAAATGTTTGGGGAAATATTTAATTAACGTTTGTAGGAAAGTGGTTCTCAAACCTCTCCTTAAATGCCACCAGCCAGTCCATGTACTATAACTGAGTGAGCACACCGGATTCAACTACTAATCAACACATCAGTCATTAGTGAATCTGATCTGATAGTTCGGGGCTACAGCTAAACTTTCTGGGAGGGGATGGCCATTCACAGAACTTTTAAACTGCATGTGCTGAAATGAGAAAAACAAAGGCTCCCAAACACACATAACGAATTGCAACCGTGACACAGACTATTTGAGAATTCTTATTATTTTGATTATTTAGTTGACCTACAAAATCATTATAGTATGATATCCTATATTAAATTATTTAAGTTGTACTTAGTTAAGCAATGAAGTCTACAAGTATATTATTTCATAAATTTTTCATATGATTTTGATTTATTAACATTATTTGTGTGTCATTGAAAGGAGAGAAAGTTGCCACAATCTAACATAAAGTATTTCACAAACCAATTTTGGACCAAATTGAATTGCGTATCAGCAATAAGCAAATCAATAAAATAGGGAAATTCAATTATGCCTTACAGTACTATAGTAGTATATTATATCTGATGTAATATTATTCCCAATTTCCCTGAATATGTTGCCTTATAAACTTGTTGTCAACAAAAGGCATAATACCAAACATACAGAAATACAGTTATCCAAAAGGCTAGCTAGAAAGTATGGTTTTCAACATAGCCCTTCATAATCTACCATCCTAATTATGGAACACAAATCTAATATTACATTTAATGCTAATATATTATGATGTGAAGGCAAACAATGTATTGTCACTAAACAACATTATTAGGTCTGTGATATTTAGCTGATTGCTGGTAAGCTAACAAATGCATTGTTTCACTTTGGCCAAACTAAAATTAACTGCAGGCTGCTTGGCAAGTTAGCAAGTAGATCTACCGTCCTGGGTGACTCCGGGATGGATGAAGGGATGGACTACAAACTGGGTTCAGTCGGGCAGAACCTTTTCTCTCGACATGACATTCTGATTGGCGCAGGCTGTTCCAATGCGCGCTGCACATTTTCAGTTTATGGAATATTCATACATCGTTCCCGCTGTCCTCACAGTGGGCTTAAAATGAGGATAGGCTACAATGTTGTAAGCTAATTGATATACTGTAGCGTATACCACACTGAACTGCTTGGATACTTACAGTATCTTTAGGGAAAACATGTAACTTATACTTAAATGAGGGGAAAAGGTGTAACCAATCGTGACCACTGAAAGAAAACGAGTTTATAAAAAAGCCTATACTTTCGTATACTTGGGATGACACTACAGCTCTTGTTGGGTGGGGTTTCACATTGATTTGCTCAATATTAAATGCATGGCTAAAGCGATTGGATAACGACTTAAAGGAGATATTAGTAAATCATTTGTTTGCGCATTTTTTCCAATACCACTCATTTTAATTTTGTAGCGAGTAACGACTGTAATTTGGAAAATGTAAAGAAGTAAAAGTATCAATTGTTGTAATAAAATGTAGTGAAGTAAAAGTACAAAGTTGGCAGACAAATACATACTCCAGTAAAGTACAGATACACTAAAAAAATACTTAAGTACAGTAACAAAGTATTAATACTTAATTACTTTACACCACTGGGAGCTAGCCAGGGATGTTTCTAGCACTGGGGCTGACATGTTCCCTTGACAACACTATATTATGCCACCAACATAAACTCAGATTTTACTTTTCAAAATAATAGCGCTTGTAATTCATTACAATAATTATTTTTAATTCAGTGCATAGATAGTTAGTGGGTCTATGTTCATGTGTTGCTAAAATATGTCTATTGTTGGATAAAAGACT
>JACXGM010038636.1:0-10785 GCA_016801145.1 Umbra pygmaea
AATTGGATGTGTTTCCAAGGGTGTGGATGTTCTGCCCTGTAATATAGGCACTATATCAGATTTGCTGTTACTTCATGCACTAAGATGTTAATTTCATCTTCACTAAATTTACGCTTGCGCTTTCTTTTTCCTTAGGGAGATCCATGATAGATACATACGGGGCCATTGTTTGCGCTTTTAGAGGCGCGCTAATGGAGGGAGGAGTATGCGCTGATTGCGTAATGGGTATTGGGTTTGATAAATACCACGCTAAATGTGGAAGCATAGCGTGTGCAATTACCGAACTCGCATAACCAGACGCAGCGCAAACTGCACTAGTGTTAGTAAATCAGGCCCTTAGTCGGGGAGCTGTAACTAGCAGTTATCGAACACCGGCTCAATGAGGTTACGTAGTTCGGCCTAAGCAGTTCAGCCACCCGTGAGGGGGCATTCCTGATTGGCATGCCTAAGCCGAGGTCCGAACTCTGATTGCCGCCGGTAGACAGGGACCAGCCCCAAGTGTAGGACATTAGAGTGCGCTGCTTGGGGTGACTAGCCTAGCTAACTAGCGGTTTCCAACCAACGCTTGCATATTTAATGTCAATGTGATTTGGTTAGATTTAGAGGTATTAAGTTATTATCAAGGTCAACACAGGTCTCACTACACTCTACACACAAGGTTTACACATGTCTCACTACACTACACAATAAAAAGGTACTATATTAATTATTAATATTTTAATATGAATATATATTAATAATATTACTCTTGTCATAAATCTTACCAATACAATATAACATGCAAAACCACTCTGAAACTGACATTTTTATAATGGCCTATTTATTAACATTTCAGCCTTGTCAGCTGGAACATTTGGTTTACTTTGTGAAAGCTGATATGACTAAAATAGATCAATGACTGTTCATCTGGGTAAGACTTTCCTATTAACCAATCAAGGCTGCATGTACAGTCACTGGCCTCTTCATTAGAAACACCCGTTCAACTGCTTGTTAATATCTAATCAGCCAATCATAGGGCAGCAAGTTAATGCATTTAGGCATTTAGACATGGTCAATATGTTCTATTGAAGTTCAAACCAAGCATCTGAATGGGGAAGAAAGGTGATTTAAGTGACTTTGAACGTGGCTTGGTTGTTGGTGCCAGACAGGCTTGTTTGAGTATTTTAGAAAGTGCCGATTTTCCTGCACAACCATCTCTTGTGTTTAAAGAGATGGTCTGGAAAAGTTAAAATTTCTGGGGGGGTTCGCATGGCGTAGTGGGCTAAGTTGCTGCATTGCAGGACAATCTGCCTCATGACAGTCAGGGGTTCGATCCTGACCATGGGTTCTCTGACTTTTCCTGGACCTCCTGCACAAGGCAGTGCAAATTGGCATAATGCTGCCTGCTATTTGGGATTGATAAATCAGATTATCTACCTTGCCACTCTCCAGCGACTCATTGTGTGCAGATTGGGCACATGTAAATTAAAACACGGAAGCAAAGTTGGTGAACATAATCATCCCGTCACTGTCTATGAATAAACGAAAGGCTTCTGTGTTGGATGAGCAGGGCGAAAAGAATCGTCTGGCTTGGCAGCATGTGGTTAGATGAACTGTAATTAAGTGGTTATTTACAGCTTAATAGGATCTTTGTTGATATGATGGTTTCAGGAGTCAGGTTGTGGTTGACAAAAAGAATGCTTTATGAAAGTAACTTCTTGTGCTGGAAACAGGGACGTCTCAGTACAAGACAATCAACACGGGCTTGAAGAAGCCCCGAATAACAATTGGAACTGGCTTATATAGCCTTAGCGTTGTTGTTCACATCCCTCCTAGAAGAAGACCCTTATCTCCTCACACCAATGACTGTCTCACGTGAGCACATGTGAGACAGTCACACATGAGCACATGTGCAGGTCACCTTAATTTATGTCTAGCATCTTATCAAATGGCCTCGCTAGTTGTTTTAATTTATAATACTAATAATAATAATAATAATAATAATAATAACTGGCTTTCGTGCATCTTGGCATGCTCTCCACCAGTCTTTCACATTAAATTTGGGTGATTTTATGCCACTCCTTGTGAATAATAGAAGGAACTCCCGCACACTTTCTATAGCTAGTAACACAATTATTTTATTATTGCCAGTCCTTGTGCAAAAATTCTAGAAGCTTGGCTTTATTTGATGGCTTTTGAAAATCCATCTTCCTCTTGATCACATTCCAGAGGTTTTCACTTGGGTTGATTCCAGAAAAATGTGCCGTGGTCCCTACAATATTTCCAGAGCTGTATATTTTTTATGGTGGAATTTGTATAATTTTTGACATGACAGCAGGATGCAGAGTCTAAGAAGACAGGTATGCAGGAATGTATGGGAAGACAGAGGGGACGGGCACAGACAGTCGGCTGAGTAATATATATCCAACAGTTGGTGAATGTACTTTATGATAAATTCACTGTACTATAAGTCAAAATGGATGGCCACAGTGACAGATCTACAGATTTCAAAAGACATTTGTTTTGACTTTGAGAGTATTTGAGATAATAGTTTATTTATATAATAGGGATTTTTTTTAATCTGAATTCACCCGTTTTGTTTGTTCTGTGCTTTGTGGCACATAGTGTACATTAACGTTTGAGGGCCATACATTAGCATCCTGTCCAAGTGTATAGCGTGGAGTGACAGTTCCGCATGAAGTGCACTGAAAAAGGCATATCAAAAATTATAAGAGACACTGATGCCAGCAATATGTCAAAAACAAGGAAAAATGCATTTACTGGTAATATTCTACCATATAATTATCCCTACCTTCCTGAAGACCACATCAATAGCAGACGAAAATAAATATAAATCTCATATAACCATACACCATTACACTTAAGTTAAGTCATTCAGCTATTTAATGCGTTGCAGATACGCTGGGCAGACATACTTGACAGATGACCATTAACTGGTTGCATCTGGACAAGAGTGTGCCCTGGGATCATGGTTTGGTTTATTAACCAAAGAAACATGACGTTTGAATAAAAGCAGCTCAGTGAATTAAATACCCAGTTTCGCTATGAAACAAATCATCTAAATCAACACTTCAAAGCTTCTTATCTTAAATCAAAACACTTACAATGTTTAGACAGCAACTATGTCTCCTACCGTACGAACTCAACAGTTTGGAAGTGCACCAGCACTAACTACACCTCAACCAAGCTCATCTCCAACTCCAACATGTGGCACACGGTGTAGAAAACTACAACATTCCTGTTCCTAGGGCATCTGGCAAATATTGTGTGTGGTGTCCCCAGCAGTTTTGTGTCGAGCCTGAGTCAATCTATGATGTATTCGGAGGAGAATAGATTGGATCAACTAATTGAGAAAAGGAGACCGAGGCCTGTAAGCGACATGGAATACATTAACACTTGTGTAGTATAACATGACTCTCTTAACCTAATGAGCTCCTTGGAATTTTAAGAACCAAAGCATTTGTTGTATGAGATGATCTGTTCTGTTGGCAGGGCATTTTTCCAGAGCGTTTTCTTTTCCTGGCACCACTTTTTGCCAGCATTATAACTTGTTTCTTTCAGAAATAGCGATATTCCCAGTTGTGAATTTACATACATATTTTACATACTGTCTGTCCCTTAAATTGAGTCTGTCTGTGATTTGAAATATCACATCTATGATATTGGATTGAAACAGTGGAGTGTAGGTATATAAAAGTCTTCACATTCAACCAAAAAGTCACATGTTGATTCAAAAGGAGGATTTCATAAAAATGTATGGCGGACAAACAACAATGAATGTCTGTGTGAAAGAGCACGACTGAATGGTTGGAAACATTTACTTTGTCAAAACCTCTTGTCTGCGACCAATTAGTCAGATACGAGCAGATTTCCTTAAAGATGTCTTGTCAAACTCACTGGATCCCAGAGAGAATACATAATTCTGTGGACTTGCCTGTATTTATTTGGGATTTACAGAACTGGAGCCTACAGTGTTTTGTCTAAACATTCTAGAATCTGAGGGATCTTTGTAGTGGTCAGATTCTCAACTGGTTAGACACGAGCATTGCACTTTAAGGTCTAGGGCGTGCTTCAATCAAGCCCCAAATACTGAAGAAATTGCCATTATGTCTGTGAATTGTTGTGAAAATGCAGCCTTTCAAAAGTCATTGTGTTTGGTTGAGTTCCCCTTTAATCTTGTTCATTAATAGATTGCAGTTGAAAATGTACTTTTCCCTCACTCAACTCTAAAGCAGTTGTTTGATCCAATGTATTCCATGAATTAATTTAAAGCAGTGGTCCAATTGAAGAGTGAAATATTTTTACACTTAAGCCCTCAGACCTATGCTGTCGTGGAAACCATTTGTATGTTTCAGCGTACAGTTTGATGTAACTGATAGTGTAGCTAAAGAAGACGTGAAGACATTTCACAAAACATATTTCTTCTCAAAGACACATTTCGTAAAGCTAACGCTATTAGCCTATATCACTGGTCTAGCCTCTGTCACCCTTAATAGTGAGTGTGCCCCTAAAGGTGATAAGGTGGTGTGAAAACAAACTCAGAATAAGACAGGCTAACCGACTGCATTTTGCGCTCATATCAGTGTTCTAGCATTAACTCCATCATTGTGATTGTGCTTTCAGAGCCTGAATCAGTGAAATGGCAGTGCTGCGTTTTTCGTATGGCTGAGAGAACTGCAATAATATCCTGTTCCTGACTTTACACCTCATAATTCCGTGAAAGGAATGGATGTAGGGCCATGGCACAACTCCATCTGGCAGCCAGAGGCCAGCCGCGCTCACAATGCTCCACTTCCCCTACATGCAGTGAGCACACGGTACTAACCCCAAACTTATTAATTCAATCCATTTGTCTCAAACAAAGAAACCTAGCGGCCAGGCGCTCTCTGTCTCCCTCTCTCTCTTTCTCTCTAAGTCATTCTCTCAATCTTTCATTCTTCATACATTTCACCAGTCTCTGGCCCACACTCTCCTCTCTCTCCCTTTCTCATCTTACTCTCTGTCTCTCCCTTTCTCATCTCTTTCTCTGTCTCCTCCTTTCTCATCTCTCTCTCTCTTTCATCTCCCTTTCTTTCTCCTTTATGGTTCATGCTGTTCACTGTTCTGAGATGACAAACAGCAAACCAACTTTGCTCCAAAGAAGTACTCCCAGAGAACCATACACTCCATTCTGGTATAAAAATCGTAATGGATTTAAAGAAAAAGTACTAACTGGGGCGTGTCAGTCAGCACCCAGTCAGGGGTTTCATCTGGGCTGGGTTCTACACATATTAACGTACATGCAAACTGTACCTACCAAACTAAGACATGCGCACACATACCTTTCGCCCAGCCTCGTTGTTATGGAGGTTCATCAGACGTCGTGTGGTCTTCTTGATCTCGCGGGCATCCACAAACCTCTTGGAGAACTCGATGCCGTACTTGATATCTGCTGAGCAGCCTCCCCATTTCCATCCCTCCTCCTGGTTGTAGTAGCCCTGCTTCTCCCGGTCGCAGCCACACTGGCTCAAGTTGCCCTGGCTGCACGCCGCCGTGATGGCATGGGCTACGCCAGCAGCCGTAATGGCGTACGTGAATGCAGCTTCCCGGCTACCTGAGAAAATGGGAGGGGAGAAAGAGTAGAGGTGTGAAATAATCATCAAATGGCAGCGATGACAACGGAACGCGACGGAAGTGTTGTGTCCTACGGCACTGGTGCCCGGTTTATTCTCACATCACTGAATTTCCGTTTGCTATTTGAAATTGTAAAGAAGGCGTGACCATCCGGGGCCCTCCTTCCGTCGTGCACCTTGGTAACAATGTGGTCACTACGCAGACCACACATTCCTGAAGCTCAGCGTCCAAGTGAGCAGTGGTGGGACTGCTTGCCGAGCAGGGAGAAGAGAGTGCTGTAGCTAGGTGCTGTCCAAAGTGCTGAATTCCTCGAGCACCTTGTACTGCTGCCCACATTACTAGAACTGTGCAGGTCTGCAGGTCTGCCTGGCTGCCTATGTCCCTGATCCTGACGCTGTGTCTCTTAGACTTAATGTTTCTACCTATTGTGCTCTTTCTACAGTGCTATCGCAGTGGTTTATCTTCAGTGTTACTGCTGAAAACCAAATCCATGTAACACCTGAGAAAATGAATCCTGTTAAAATCCTGTGAAATCCACAGGAAAACATACCTGATTTATTGTTGCATTTATTACAAATTGCATGGCAAATTGCATGTGGGCTTGTTGTTGTGTTGCTTGATTGAACCAAACATTGAGGTAAGTCCTGCCTTTATCCTGTTCTAACAAGGCTCCAAAAAACCTCCAAAAACAAAAGAGGCTAATATCTTTCCTTCAATGTCAAATTCCTGCTATCCTGAAAATCTATATCAAACACCTGCCAAATTGTTATTAGTCCAGCACTGGAACAAATTGCAGACTACTATTGATTTATAAAAGGAAAACAAATACAATCAATATGGAATGACATCAGCAATATATTATCCACTGTGATGCATTGTGTAACTCTGTCAATACGAATGTCCTTTTTACCAGCATCCCTTTACCAAAATGTATCCTGTAGTGTTGTCCTATGGTCAGAAAGCAGTTCTCAATCTTTAAAATGCTGTGGTCTGAAAGGGGCCCCGGGGGGCTTGTGCACTGACTGTGAGTGACCCAGGTGTCCCCTGAGCCGTCATTAATGTGAGAGTAAAGGGGCTTTGGGCCTAAGAGGGGCGGGGTCTGGGGGGGAGGGCGGAACGGGTAGGGAGAACAAATGCTACTGGTGACTAACCGGTTGGATTTGGTGGATGTGTAAGGACTTTTGGAGTGAGTGCCTTTGTTTCGATATTGGTCGTCATCTGGCATTACGTAACATAAATATGACATAGCCACAAGTCCCCTCCGGAACTCTGTATTTCTTTTCTTTTGTTCCATTTTGTGCAAGCAGTTGTCTAGTTAAGATATGCAGGACATTTTACAATCAAGTTAGGTCAATTGTACTCAAACTGTACCTTGATATTATGTGGTTCTGAAGGTGGAGCCGGTATACTGTACTGTCCCAGAATCAGGAAATTAACAACATGTGACTATTGCACATTGCAATAGATTCAGCCAAATAACAGACAAAAAACACACAGTACTGTACCTTGAACATTAAAAACGATACTTCATTTGCCTAAGCAAATACATATTTACCAATTTAGAAACTTGGTAGATATAAAATCCCTGTTTATGTTACCTTATTTTACAGCCCCTAACACTGTGGTCATATCCAATCGAGGCTGGCGGCTAAGGCAGCTAGTCTGTGCTGGAGCTAGGCCCGGCCATATACTGCAGGGTGACTGAGTCACAACCACCAGCCTTTCTGGTTACCAACAGCCCTGCGCACCACCAGCTTGTGGTCAGTCTCAGTTACCCCTGCCTCACAGACACACACAAAGTGTCACACAGTCAAATGTACAAACACACACAGACACACAACCAAACACGCATGCACATGCACATACTGTTCACACACACACATAGCGGGACAGTGTAATGGCATAAACAGAATGGAGGCTGGAGTTTCCAGGGTAGGAAGGGTGGTTCCCTGGGCCATCGATGCAGGCCTCTTTCTGGACCCATTCATCCTGCACTCACACTGTTTGTGGGGAAAATGATGATGATGATAATGGAATGGGCTTATATTGGTTGACATCTGCTGTTGGTTCTGGAACTAAGGTTAAGAGGGTTAAGTCTTGTAATCAGACAAAAAATTGTGGGAAATTAGCAGCCGCTTTGTGTTTACACTGTGATTCAATGAATAACTGAGAGGATGTGTGAATTATGCATTAAACAACTATCAACATAATGATTGTTTTTACTACTGTAGTAAGTTATTTCTTCAGAGTAATAACTATTACAATAAATCCAGCAATTAAGGTGAAATAAATAACCTCTTGAAGATCTTATATGCTGTACATTGAAGCGAATCTGTCAGTGTTAAACCTGTCAGTGTTAAAAATACGTATCTGTCAGTGATAAAAATACAACAGAACAGATTATTAGCAATAAGCAATACTGCTACAGGTTTCCCGAAACGATCTACATTAAAGTCACTCCTTTATTCTAAGGGTCCTTCTGGAACCCTTAAAGGTTTAGTCTGGGGGTTTTTCAATTAACAAAATAATGTTCAAACCTTCTGTTTTATCTTGAATGTGTAATGTGCTGTTATGTAAAATAATTGACATACCTTAGTTAACCGTGAAGTTTAAGTAGTGTGTTTTTGATGACATGGGGCACAAATCCTGATATAAAGTATATCACAAATACATGACATAGCACCCAATTTTCTGGGACGCCTTTGAGTTAGTGCTACTTTCACAACCCTAGGCCAAAATCAATTGTGGATTGCATTTACAAAAAAAGAAAATAATGTTTCCTTCAAAAGTCTCACAATTAACAAAAGGTGAACATATTAACCATTGACTAGTAAGGATTCCTTAATGAACATCAGGGGTTTCGCACATAAATTCTGTGTTCCTCTAATGTCAATTTGTAGGACTGTAGATTGGTTAAAAGTTCTGATTCAAGCCTATGCTGTGTGGGGAAGTGAGGAAGTTGATTGATGCTTGAACTGCTTCCATGAAGGAAATGGTTCAAGCCACAACTGGGAATCTGATCACTATCCAGATCTGGTGTGTTATTCTCGGTGAATCTCTGTGACTTTAGAGGTGGTCACAGTGCTTCAAACTTAATCGATTTCGTATTGATTAGACACTGATTCAATGCTCTGCTGGGTGAGATGCTACAATAATGTACAGGAGTTGAGCACTGTAGTTTCGTGCCCTTGGGGAGCCCACTGTATGCTGATCGAGCATGTGGTGTAGAGAAAGAAAAAAAGCCTAAAGAGGCAGCAGGCCCTGACAGGATTCCAGGAGAAACCACCCTGGGATAGCCTTGTATGCTGCCAGTGGAAAATTGGACTGACCAGAAAAACCTCAATGAACTTGGAACGGTCTGCGGAGAAGAATAGGGGAATATTAAACCAGATGTCTAATGGAGTTCAGTGGCAAGTGTCTGTGACAGTGTCCAAGACGGAAATGAAGGAAGATGAGGACGGCTCTGGAGAGCAGGTACAAGTTGACATCCCATCGCTGTGCAGGATTGCTTGTTTCAACTTGTATGGAGGAATACATGCTGTACATTTGCAGTGGATGTAAGAGTGTGGCCTTCACATCAGCTGACCACTGCCTGGCCTCCACACGTCCGTCATGTTTTGCCGTCCCAATTGGGCCCAAACATTTCTGGATGTGGTGGTAGGCCACTTTTACGCCAATCTGTGTTTAAAACGGAGGCAAGCACACCACTAAACAAAGTTCACATGACACAACAACACAGATTTACAACCTAGGAGCATACCGGCACTGCTTGGCTACACTAGCAACCCTCTCCTAGAGACTTTTCTGACCTCAGCCTCTGTGCCATACCAGGCCTTTGTTGATGTTGCTGACATGGGAGGAAAAGAGGACACTGAAGCAAACAGGGACACATTGAAATGCCCCGCCATTGAAACAACAACTGGTTCACACGTACTACTGATGTTCCTGCCCCTAGTTTGGCCTAATCATTTGAGGGACTCCTAGTCTGCTTGTTCTGGCCTGTTTTTCTTGTGAGCTCCTGACCCGACTCAATTATCTGGTGAGCTCCTAGTCTGGCCTGGTTATCTGGTGAGTTCCTGGTTTGACCTGGTTGATCTGGCGTGTGTTTAGACCCTGTGTTTGTTAGAAGCTGTGACTGGGGACAGAGGATCAGACGGAGAAGTAATCACAGCTCGGGGGCGGGGTGCTGGGAGAGGAAGAGCGGGTTGTGCTGTAGAGAGGAAAGCGTGTCTCAGTGGAACCCAGCCAATGTCGATGCTGAACACACACATCAATATTTGCACACACACACACTCAGAGATATACAGTGAATACATCAACACAAGCGCACTCACAGTGGCTTCTACACTCAAGCCCAGCGCCTGCAAAAGAGAGGGGGACACTCTACACATGTACAGTAGGACTGTAATTTGAGCCAGTTTGCTGAGAAAATAATTCTACAGCAACAGGAAATGTGATTAACTATGTGTATTCAAATTAATTAACATTTTTGCTCGGTTATAAAAAATGTGTAAGGAAAGTCTGAAAGTAGAAATTACTCTTTAGAAGTCTTTTTAAATCATTAAAAATACACTACAAACTTTTGTGGTTGCCATGGTTGCAAGTGGTAGCATAGGCAGAGAGCTCTTGTACATTTTAACAACATTTAAACATTTAAGTGTTGAACATTTCCATTCCTTTTAAAAGTCTGTTTTTTGTGTATTTTTATTTTCTGCACAGGACTTCATGGTTAATCTAGCAACCAAACATTTAAGATAGAGAATTTAGATTTGAATACACCAGCCCAGTTTTGTTGTTTCTATAGCCCAATGGAGCAATGAGAAGGTCTACAGTGATTAAATAATGGAAGTGATGATTTCATCGCTTAGGGGGTGTCCCTGTTCAGAAGGTGAGACTACTTTAATGGACAATTTACATTTTAGCCATTTAGTAGATGTTCTTATCCAGAGAGATTTACAGTAAGTACTGACACATTCCTTGGGCCAACTTAGGTTGAAGTGCATTTCCCAAGGGCACAACATTTGGCCAACTCAGGAAACAAACGGACAACCTTCCCAGTACAACTCTGACTCCTTAAACACTAAGAAATACAGCGTGATTCCCCATGCACACCAAACGGTTCTGACTCCTTAACCACTGAGAGATACAGCATGACTCCCCATGCACACCAAA
>JACXGM010038637.1:0-10785 GCA_016801145.1 Umbra pygmaea
CTAGCTTTATAATGTGTGACTGGGCTAGCTTTATAATGTGTGACTGGGCTAGCTTTATAATGTGTGACTGGACTAGCTTTATAATGTGTGACTGGACTAGCTTTAAAATGGAAATGATTACTACACATTTTTAAAATATTTTTTATATTATTGCTTTCTATATTTTACCCCATCCCCATTAGCAGACCATTTGTTGTGACCTAATACATTTTGCAGATTTAACATTTACCTCTAGCTTATAGATTTTATATTTTCTTCAAACATTCGTTTTCCATTTACCACCTAATTCATATAATTCAATGTGTTAATTTTACAATATTTGCAAATCGTTTGTGCCTTTTACAGATCTTGGTTTTATTTAATCAACTCTTTATTTAAATTCAATATGGTCCATCAATTTCTTAGCCACAGCCATATTGGGTTTCTATTTGCCATGTATATTTCTACTGTACTGTGATGCTTCACATAATTATGAAACCTTTCTATTTTCAATGACTCTACCAATTTGGAATTAACTATAAATATTTTTGCTAAAATAATTATCGTATTATTGATTGATATTACATTTTAAGGCTCCAAGTATTGCTAACTGTATCATTAATTCAATATGAATATTGTCTTTATTCATCCATTCCTGTACCTGTGATCAAAAACATGCTACATTTGGACAGTAACAAAAAAGATGACTAAAGATTCTGCTTAGTGGCTGTTGTAAATGTGCTATATAAATAAAAATGAACCTGAACAATTGTTGTAAAATTTGGTTCCTATTTTCAGGGGGATTAAATTGAAATTGCAACCAACTTTCCATGGCTTGTTTAAAAAATAATGACATCTTTGAAAAGGTTTCCTTTTCAGAAAATCACGTAGGATTTTTAATGAATTAATTGGTAAATTATGGTGGAAAAAAGTATTTAGTACATCTCATTACTTTGTTATATAAAGTGCCTTGCAAAAGTATTCGGCCCCCTTGAACATTTTGACCTTTTGCCATATTTCAGGCTTTAAACATAAAGACATAAAACTGTAATTGTTTATGAAGAAGCAACAACAAGGGAGACACAATCATGAAGTGAATTTACATTTATTGGATATTTCAAACTTTTTTAACAAATAAAGAACTGAAAAATTGGGCATGCAAAATTATTCAGCCCCCTTAAGTTAATACTTTGTAGCGCCACCTTTTGCTACGATTACAGCTGTAAGTCGCTTGGGGTTTGTCTCTATCAGTTTTGCACATCGAGAGACTGAAATTTTTGCCCATTCCTCCTTGCAAAACAGCTCGAGCTCAGTGAGGTTGGATGGAGAGCGTTTGTGAACAGCAGTTTTCAGTTCTTTCCACAGATTCTCAATTCGATTCAGGTCTGGACTTTGACTTGGCCATTCTAACACCTGGATATGTTTATTTGTGAACCATTCCTTTGTAAATTTTGCTTTATGTTTTGGATCATTGTCTTGTTGGAAGACAAATCTCCGTCCCAGTCTCAGGTCTTTTGCAGACTCCATCAGGTGGAGTCTTCCAGAATGGTCCTGTATTTGGCTCCATCCATCTTCCCATCAATTTTAGCCATCTTCCCTGTCCCTGCTGAAGAGAAGCAGTCCCAAACCATGATGCTGCCACTACCATGTTTGATAGTGGGGATGGTGTGTTCAGGGTGATGAGCTGTGTTGCTTTTACGCCAAACATAACGCTTTGCATTGTTGCCATGAAGTTCCATTTTGGTTTCATCTGACCAGAGCACCTTCTTCCACATGTTTGGTGTGTCTCCCAGGTGGCTTTTGGCAAACTTTAAACAACACTTTTTATGGATATCTTTCAGAAATGGCTTTCTTCTTGCCTCTCTTCCATAAAGGCCAGATTTGTGCAGTATACGACTGATTGTTGTCCTATGGACGCCCACCTCAGCTGTAGATCTCTGCAGTTCATCCAGAGTGATCATGTGCCTCTTGGCTGCATCTCTTAACAGGCTTCTCCTTGTATGAGCTGAAAGTTTAGAGGGACGGCCGGGTCTTGGTAGATTTGCAGTGGTCTGATACTCCTTTCATTTCAATAGTATTGCTTGCACAGTGCTCCTTGGGATGTTTAAAGCTCAGGAAATCTTTTTGTATCCAAATGCGGCTTTAAACTTCTCCACAACAGTATCTCGGACCTGCCTGGTGTGTTCCTTGTTCTTCATGATGCTCTCTGTGCTTTCATCGGACCTCTGAGACTATCACAGAGCAGGTGCATTTATACGGAGACTTGATTACACACAGGTGGATTCTATTTATCATCATTAGTCATTTAGGTCAACATTGGATCATTCAGAGATCCTCACTGAACTTCTGGAGAGAGTTTGTTTCACTGAAAGAAAAGGGGCCGAATAATTTTGCTTGCCCAATTTGTCAGTTTTTTATTGGTTAAAAAAGTTTGAAATATCCAATAAATTTCGTTCCACTTCATGATTGTGTCCCACTTGTTGTTGCTTCTTCACAAAAAAATACAGTTTTATGTCTTTATGTTTGAAGTTTGAAATATGGCAAAAGTTCAAAATGTTCAAGGGGGCCGAATATTTTCGCAAGGCACTGTAACGAGGAGCCTCTTAAAGAAGGAGTTACTGGTCTGTGAGAGACAGAAATCTTGCTTGTTTGTAGGTGACCAAATACTTATTTTCCACCATAATTTACCAATAAATTCATTTAAAATCCTACAATGTGATTTTCTTGATTTTTTTTTCTCATTTTGTCTCTCATAGTTGAAGTTTACCTATAATGGAAATTACAGGCCTCTCTAATCTTTCTAAGTGAGAGAACTTGTACAATTGGTGGCTGACTAAATACTTTTTTGCCCCACTGTAACTAGAGAGTTAATTAAGGTGATTTTACCACAAATAGATAGGTGCTGTCCTTTCCAGGGTAGCAATAGTTTATCTATTTTAGCTAGTTTTCCTTAATAAATCAATATTTTATGTATGTCCACATCCCCATCAGCCTGCTTTATTGGTAATCTATACTGCAATGTAAAATTTGAATCTTTTAGTGCTCCAATACGTAATATAGTATACTTATCATAATTAGATTTTAATCCAGATATGTTTGAAAAGATATTGAGACCCTTTAGGAGGCTTTTTAGTGATTCCAACTGTGGTTGCATAAGGAAACATGAGTCATCAGCATACAAAGATACATTTGTTTGTAAGCCATGGATTTCCAGGCCCTTAATGTTGTTGTTAGTTCTGATTTTATTAGCTAACATTTCAATTGCAGCAGTAAATAGGTAAGCAGACATTGGACAGCCCTGCTTAACTCCACTTGACAGATTGAAATCTTGCGAGATATAGCCATTATTTATAATTTTACATCTAGGGTTACTATATATAACTTCAACCCATTTTAGAAGAGAGTCTCCAAAATTCCAAGCATTTATATATGAAGTCCAATCAAACTTTATCAAAGGCTTTTTCAAAATCAGCTATGAAAACTAGGCCCAATAATCCAGATAATTAATAGCGTTCTATTGTTTCTAAAACTTGTCTTATATTGTTTCCAATGTATCATCCATGCATGAAGCCTGTCTGATAAGGATTAATAATATCCAGTAAAACCTTTTTAATCGCTATACATTGAACTTAAACTTTGGCACCACAGCCTTGCAGTGTAAGAGGCCTCCAGTTTTTTATCATACAGTTTCTTTATATGCTCCACTTGGTTCCTGTTTCAATAATAACAATATCAGGACTTCTTGTTGTGTGTCTGACAACCTCCCTTTTACATACAAATGGTTAAATGATGCTGTAACAGGAGTCCCAGAGTAGGAGTTCCATATGGACTGAGAGTGGACTCCTTGAATTAAATGTATTTTGTTCATTCTATTTAGGCTAGTGCTTATGTACTGTTGTTTTAAGTTTCCATTATCTGTGCTGTATAGCGCCTTCCTCTCTTTCGCCTTGTACTGGTAGGGACTGATTGCGCCTGATTATCAGATTCCATCCAGCTGGTAAAGCAGTCCCTATATCAGTCCAGGTGAATGAGAGGAAGGCGCCGTTCATTATTATCTGTTAAACGTTACTATGTGGTTGGATGTGTGGTCCCGTACTGTGTACTCAATGGATTCTACTGTTTGTGCCCTCTCCACGATATGTGTTGTAAGTAGAAGATGTATATTGAAAGAGTGTATGCGTATTGTCAGGTAGTTAACCTTTCGCGTTTTGTGCCGCAAGTAAGAGCACAGTATTTGTATGGTCTCCTGAAGTTGTGCGATCTCCGTATATATGTCCAATGTGTATCAGTCGGGAAGGTATGATACCAGTTCATTAAACCACAAAACCAACATCCATCTGCCTGCGTTCCTCCTTCTCTCCAACACTACACAAAACCTATCTGTGACACATGTTAATAATCGTACTCATAATAAAAAAGTTTGGTACCCCTCAAATAGAATGCCATGCAGCGCTGTAGTTTTTCCGACTTTAAATGTTTTAATAGCTTTAAGCAGTTCCTCTTTAGTAATTAGTCCTTCGCATGAGTGTCTTTGTATAGCTGTTAATTTCTAAATATTATTAGGGAAAAATCTCATACAATTAAAATCTGTTAAAAGTAATGGAGAAGACTGAAAAGAAAACATCTGTTTGAAATACTTTACTTCCTGTTCCAGAATCTCATTTGGCAAGTCATTAGTGGATCCTTCATTAGTGACTAATTTCAGTACATTCTACTTAGTGGCATTCCTATGTTTAAGATTTAACAAAAAAGATGTGCACAAACTTGATTTTAGACCTAGGTTACAGGTTAGCTGGTCTATTATCCTGTTAAGGCAATCTATAATTTGTGCTAAAATGCAATATATTATGTAATCAACAGCAGAAAGGGTAGCTTAGCCAGTCACAAAACCATAAAGCTGGCCCAGTCACAACACCGTAAAGCTAGCTCAGTCACAACATTGTAAAGCTAGCCAGTCAAACGTTTAACTGGCTAGCTTCACGGTGTTGTGACTGAGCTAGCTTTAGGGTGTTGTGACTGGCTAGCTTTATCGTGTACACCATAAAGCTAGCCAGTCACAACACTGTAAAGCTAGCAAGTCACAAAACCATTAAGCTAGCCCAGTCACAAAACCATTAAGCTAGCCAGTCACAACACTGTAAAGCTAGCCAGTCAAACACCATAAAGCTAGCCAGTCACAACACTGTAAAGCTAGCCAGTCAAACACCATAAAGCTAGCCAGTCACAACACTGTAAAGCTAGCCAGTCACAAAACCATAAAGCTAGCCCAGTCACAACACCGTAAAGCTAGCCAGTCAAACACCATAAAGCTAGCCAGTCACAGGTCATCCAAGGCCTTCTCCACAATCTTCCTCAGGGTCCGGTCACCTCTTGTCGTTGTGTAGCGTTTTTTGCCACACTTTTTCCTTCCCACAGATTTCCCACTGAGGTGCCTTGATACAGCACTCTGGGAATAGCCTATTTGTTAAGAAATTTCTTTCTGTGTCTTACCCTCTTGCTTGAGGGTGTCAATGATGGCCTTCTGGACAGCAGTCAGGTCGGCAGTCTTACCCATGATTGTGGTTTTGAGTAATGAAACAGGCTGGGAGTTTTTAAAAGCCTCGGGAATCTTTTTCAGGTGTTTAGAGTTAATTAGTTGATTCAGATGATTAGGTTAATAGCTTGTTTAAAGACCCTTTTCATGATATGCTAATTCTTTGAGATTGAATTTTGGGTTATCATGAGCTGTATGCCAAAATCATCAGTAATAAAACAATAAATGACCTGAAATATTTCAGTTGGTGTGCAATGAATCTAAAATATATGAAAGTTTAATTTTTATCATTACATTATGGAAAATAATTAACTTCATCACAATATGCTAATTTCTTGAGAAGGACCTGTATATTTATTTTACTAAAAACATTACAGGCAGGAGGCAGGAAGTAAAAAATGACAAAATTATAAATCTGCAATGAGACAGGACATCACCCTGAACCAAAAAACAATCATTTTTGGGAGGGGGAAATAGATGGGTTTTTAAAAAACGTATAGGAAATTAGTGAGAAATATGTACCAAAGTGTTATATTCACCTGTTTGTTCACATTTAAATGTGAACATTTTAAATTTAGGTGATCTTAGATTACTGGTACATATTTTCTTATTTTCATTAGATTACCACTAATACTAATGGCTAATTGAGAGTATCCTTCTGGTGGAAGTGCACGGTTGTCACATCCAGCCCAGGGAGGGCTGCGATGCAGAGCCGTTAATGGACTCCCTTTCGTGTTGTCTCTTCTGTTTTGTCTCCTTGGTTCCTTTCAGTATTTATACGGTGGTTTTGTTAGTTAGATTATTACCTCATGTGTCCTTAGGTGTACTGCCCTGTGTGTATGTCCCATGTTAGTGTTCAGGTTTGCCTCCCTCTTGTGCCTCTGTTGTATATTGCATGTTCTATTGATTTGAGTTTGTGATGTCATTGTTAGTACCTCCCATGTCTTGTCACATGTTTCTTTTACCCAATGGATCGGTCTGTTATCCCTAGTTAATTTCCTTGCCCAGGTGTTGCCCATTGTCTCTTGTTAGTAGTTGTATTTAGGTTGAGTGTTTGGTCCTGTCTCTTGTCGGTCAATGTTCCATGTCACGTGTTTCCATGTTACGTGTTCCTGTGTGGATCTATGCCCTTGGATTATATATTTTTGTTTTAGCCCCTCGTGGCAGTATTATTTTGTATCAGTATTACTTTAATAAATCCTACTTTCATTATTTCACATCCTTCGCGCCTGTCTCTCTACACCACTACACTGTGAGACGTGACAACGGTTACAATCTGGCCCTCTGGTAGTGAAGACAACATTGTTATGACCCTCTCTATCATCAATGTTGCCCATCCCTGACCTACGTAAAAAATCACCTATCTGTAAAACATTATATAAAGCTGTGAATGTCTGTTTGCGTCACAAAGAAGTTTAAATGCTGTCAGTTCCACCATGTCTTTCGCTGTTATTCTGTTTCTCTGTCTCTTCTTTAGATTTAGCCTCTGTCCTGCTTTAGCTTTTCTCTCTGACATTGAGCATGTTTTACAGGGGACTGCTGGGAAGAGGATGAGGGCAGAGCAGAGAAAGAGAGCAGAGGACATACCTGTTTTATTGTATTATTATTATTCTGGAACCGTCATACGCCGAGCTGGTTGTCGCTGTGCTAGATGTAGGGTGTTCTGTAGAGGTTGCTGATCGCAAATCTGCATTTGTAGACGTATCCGTTCTGTCTCCTTCATCCAGCCACTGCAGCACAGCTGACTACTGGAAACGGAGTGAGGGAGAGAGAAACAGAGAGAGAGAGACAGAGAGAGAGAAACAGGGAGTGAGGGCGAGAGAAACAGAGAGAGAGAGACAGAGAGAGAGGAAGAAAGAGGGAGGGAGATGGGGGGATGGTTCTGTCCACTCAACTCAGCCAGGAGCATCAAATACACACAGAGATACAAGGTTATAAATACAGTGTAAACTAGATCACAAATGTGTACATAAACCAGACTACTAGAGAATTATAAACAGAGTGTACAATTCAGATTACATGGTGGTTATGAAGACGATGTATGAACCAGTTTAAACAAGGATCATAAATATGGTGTTTAAATTAGACTACAGGAAGATTAACTTTCATTGTTATCTCAGCATTTGCCAGGTATAATTTATTTAAACTCATATACAGTCAGGTCCATAAATATTTGGACGCTAAGTTCTCATTATTTTAGATATCTTCCACATCTTTTAAGCTCAATGTGCAGATTTCCAGCTTTCATCTGAGGGTGTTTACATTTTAATCGGTTGAAAATTTTAATGTAGGTTTCATGTGGTCCCCCCAATTTTAGGGACTTGAATGTATTTGGACAAACATAATCATTAATTAAATTGTGAGTTTTAATAATTGGTTGCAAATCCTTTGTCAATGACTCCCTTAATTGTGGGACCCATCTACATCACCAGATGATGGGTTCCTGCCTAGCTGTTGCCCACTCCTGGGGTGTTTAGCTTTCAGCCCTGGGGTTTTTAGCCCTCAGAAAGTGAAATGGTCTATCATGCTGCCCTCGGGGTGTATAACCTTCAGCCCTGGGGTGTTTAGCCTTCAGCCCTGGGGTGTTTAGCCTTCAGCTTTGGGTGTTTAGCCTTCAGCTTTGGGTGTTTAGACTTCCGCTTTGGGTGTTTAGCCTTCCGCTTTGGGTGTTTAGCCTTCAGCCCTGGGGTGTTTAGTCTTCAGCCATGGAGTGTTTAGCCTTCAGCCCTGGGGTGTTTAGCCTTCAGCCCTGGGGTGTTTAGCCTTCAGCACTGGGGTGTTTAGCCTTCAGCCCTGGGGTGTTTAGTCTTCAGCCCCGGGTGTTTAGTCTTTAGAAAGTGAAATGCATGCTCAGGTGTATTCAAGTAAGATGACTGACTTGGCCTTTGCAAAACATTCCACTGCTTTGCCTTCAAAATGTCTTGTAAATGCTTTTGCAATATGCTTTGTATCATTGTGCATTTGCACCCTTCAATGAGTTTGGCAGCATTTGGCTGAATCTGACCAAAATGTTTTTTTTAATGTTTTTTGCAAAATGACAAAAACAGATTCCGAATGCAGAACCCACACTTGATTTTAAATCTCGACCTTTTATCTGCTGACTTGTAAAATAAGTAATAAGAGAATGGCATACCTGGCCATGGAGGATTAACAGCCAATTGTTCAAATATTTTTGGAATCTTAAAAAGGGGGAACCACATAGAAAAGTTTGGTAAAACTTTCTATGAAGTACATTTTATAATTCTTTATAATATTATGTATAACGCATAATAACACAAACGATAAGTATTTATAATGATGTACAGTGCCTTGCGAAAGTATTCGGCCCCCTTGAACTTTTCGACCTTTTGCCATTTCAGGCTTCAAACATAAAGATATAAAACTGTAATTTTTGTGAAGAAGCAACAACAAGAGGGACACAATCATGAAGTGGAACGAAATTTATTGGATATTTCAAACTTTTTTAACAAATAAAAAACTGACAAATTGGGCGAGCAAAATTATTCAGCCCCTTTACTTTCAGTGCAGCAAACTCTCGCCAGAAGTTCAGTGAGGATCTTTGAATGATCCAATGTTGACCTAAATGACTAATGTGTAACGTTCCCCAGTTCCTCTTCCCTGGAAACTGCCACTTCCTTAGTTTCCATGCATATTCTGGTCTGAACCCTGCTCCGTTTATACATTTATTCTGCCTTGGACATTGTTCTGTGCCGTTGCCTACTGGAATATATTATTACCTGTTTCATAATAAACAGTGTTCTTTTTACTCTGGAGAAGTGATTCTTTACAGAATACCTCGCCAAACAGAAAATGGCTGGGAGTGAGCTGTTTTGGGATTGCTGGGCCCAGGAGGATCCTCTATGGGACCTCTACGAAGCCTCCTATGAGGACTTTTTAGTCAGAGAGGCTATGGACGGGGACTACATCCTTCCCCGTCGTGTCTTTGAGACACCTGCCGTTTTTGAAGCTAAGAGGGCACCCAGTTCCTGTTCCAAGACGGTGAGTCCCAGTCCCAATCTCAAGAAGGCTACCAGCAGAGGACCAAGAAGGCTACTAATCCCAGTTCCAAGATGGATGCAAGCCCCAGTTCTAAAATGGATACCAGTCCCAGTTCCAAAAAAGCTACTAGTCCCAGTTCCAGGAAGACTACCCATCCCAGTTCCAGGAAGACTACTAGTCCCAGTTCTAAGATGGCTACCAGTCCCAGTTCAAAGATGGCTACCAGTCCCAGTTCAAAGATGGCTACCAGTCCCAGTTCTAAGATGGCTACCAGTCCCAGTTCTAAGATGGCTACCAGCCCCAGTTCTAAGATGGCTACCAGCCCCAGTTCTAAGATGGCTACCAGCCCCAGTTCTAAGATGCTACCAGCCCCAGTTCTAAGATGGCTACCAGCCCCAGTTCTAAGATGGCTACCAGCCCCAGTTCTAAGATGGCTACCAGCCCCAGTTCCAAGATGGCCAACGGCCACAGTTCCCAAAGGGATTCAATATTCACGGAATTGAGGAACGACCCCAAAGTGGATGGGGACTATCGGGATTGGATGAACCAATGCGGCCAACCCATCACTGCCCGTCCAGACTTGGTTAGCCAGTTCTTTTCATGGAGGGCCGGGTTTGGGTCACTCCAGACAGAGGCTGAGATCTTCCTTGTGAAGCGGCTGCTTACCCGATCCCCTCAGCTACTGTCCTGTTTGGAAGCCATTGAACATCAGCTAATGTCCTGTTTTGAAGCCATTGGGGCCTCTCGATGTCCTGGCAGGACCCTGATCGCACAAATTCCTTGGTCACAAGAGGCCACTGTTCCCTCTCCTCGGCCACAAGATGCCGCAGTTTCCTCTCCATGGCCACAAGAGGCTGCAGTTCCCTCTCCACGGCCACAAGAGGCCGGTGTTTCCTTTCCACGGCCACAAGAGGCCGGTGTTCCCGCTCCACGGCCAGCTAAGATAACCCAAGTTTCCAGACCAGAAGAGGTCACCCAAGTTTCCAGACCAGAAGAGGTCACCCAAGTTTCCAGACCAGAAGAGGTCACCCAAGTTTCCAGACCAGAAGAGGTCACCCAAGTTTCCAGACCTGAAGTGGTCATCCAAGTTTCCAGACCAGAAGAGGTCGCTCTAGCTCCCAGACCACCAGAGGTCTCCACCTTGTCCAGACCGCCAGAGGTCTCCACCTTGTCCAGACCGCCAGAGGTCTCCACCTTGTCCAGACCGCCAGAGGTCTCCACCTTGTCCAGACCGCCAGAGGTCTCCACCTTGGCCAGACCGCCAGAGGCCTCCA
>JACXGM010038638.1:0-10785 GCA_016801145.1 Umbra pygmaea
AAGGGACAGGTCGACTCATTCACGTGAGGGTGATGAGGGCCAAGACCTTAGGAAGATGCCAAAGGTGGATGATGAAGTAGGATTTAAGATTATTGTTAAACTTAAGGATCAGAGTGATAAAGGTGTAAACCCCCTCAGACTGTCTGATGATATCAGGTTTTCCCCCAGAAAATGTGTTATTTAAGGCGGTCTGGTTCGGTTTGTGTGCCGGGGGGTTGGGGGGTTCAAAACAACTTTCGTAATGGGCAACGGTGATCGTGTTCACTGTTTATTGCTGCACACTTAACAGAGCGCAATGATATTAAAATACCAGCATATGTCGCTGGTCGGACACATGTCACACGTCACATTTACTTTTTTGGGACTGCTTAAGTTACAGTGGATATCTGCTCTTGTCTGGGCGGCCGGACAAAGTGCTGCGTGAAACCCTGGATATTAAGGATAAAATGGGGAGTGTACTAAATGTGAAAATGTTGAAAAACGGAAATATTCAGATTTTCAGCTATAAAACAAATGCTTTGAGAGTTTGCCATCTAATTAATAGGCCAATTGAATGCTTTGTTCCTAGGGGGTAGAGATGTTAAGGGAGTAATATATATTGACTCACATTACTGAAAGTGCCATAGTTAAACATCTACAGGGAGCTGTGATTGAGTCTGCCCGTAGTTTTAAACAGGAGGGCATTTCTGTGCAGCTTACATTTAAGCAAGAAACCATTCCACCGAGAGTAAACATGGGGTATATAAGTATCCCAGTTTGAGAGTACAGACGTCCTCCATTGCAATGGTGTCAAAAATTTAGGCATGTGGTAGCTGTACGTAGAGGGAATAGGTGTGGAAAGTGTGGGGGGACCATGACTTTGCAGAATGTCAGGTTATGGATACTAAGTGCAGCAACTGTGGCTGTAATCATCTAACTTCTTTCAGAGATTGTGGGTATCATGTAGTGCTGCCGCGAGGCAAACCGAAACTCCACACAGAAAGTTAAGACTAAAATCATGAAAGATAATCCTGTAAGTGATTTGATTATGTTTATCTCTCCATAATTAGTTATAGTACAATATTATCGTTTTGTTATTATAACCTATATCAAAAGTTGCATTAAGTAGATACCCACTGTAATGATTAGAAGAGTACGTTTGTCAATGTTTCTTGCTAGCTTTCTGTATATTTAAGCCAAATGTGCTGACAGCTAACAGCAGACTAGTGATTAGACGGTGGGCCGAAGCAGTTTTTCGCGTTGTTCATCGATCTCCATCGATAGAGTATACGATTGTTTTATGTATGACAATAAGTAATTATATGTAGTCAAAAAAAATTTATTGGCAACTCTGGTTTGATCATATATTTTCACAAACGTATATTTTGATTGTCAATCTGCTTAGGCAAATTGCGGGACAGCTCTAGTCGCTGAACCAATCACATTGTAGTTTAAACTTCGTCCAAAATACTAACCAATCGCAAAAGGCCATACTAGGACCCCAAAATGAGCGGGAGTGACATAGCTGTAATGCTACATTGTAGGCCTATATTTACATACCGGTATCTAACATAAATATTGACACTATCTGGAAATGGAGTGTTGTATGCATGCTACTAGCTGTAGATCAACAAACATCATTCCCTTGTCAGTAACAAGTTGGATCAAGTTTGTACAAAGTTCTTTAGAGTGGGTGAATTTAGATACAAAAGAAAGCCAAATCACTCAAAAAGCTGTGGAAAAATATGAAATCACAGAAGGCCACATTCCAGATGTGCCAATATACCATAGAGAATGCTACATGCAGTATGCTAATAAAAGAAATATTGAGAGAGCCAGCAAGAAGAGAGAAAAAACAGTGCAGGAAGTTGAAGGTTTGTAAAGCAGCTTTATAGTGTTTAAGTGTAATTGTTTGACCTTATACATTTGAATAAATCATAGTATACTGTAAATGCTTAAAATACATTTTAACCCCAAACATAAATTATACCTATTTACTCTTGTGAACACATTATTCTACATATAGCAACTCAAAAAATGAACAGTTAAGCAAAACATTAAAATTGTTTTATGATGAACCATGAAAAATAGTGCATTTTAATTATTCCATCAGTATAGATGTGTCAGGGTTTAGATCAGGTCAAGAATATGTCTTACAGCAGGGCTGAGGATCTGGGATTACCTGGGGAAACAGATTAGGAGAGTTGTAAACAGTGTAGTAAAATTATTGGTTTACGGTCTAATAAATGAGGATTTACATTGATGAGGTGCTTATTTAAAAAGGTAACTAGATGAGCCCAGATTAAAATGCATACAATAATCACATCTTGTGTCAATATGAATAATAAAAGCATACCATTAGGGCCCAGCAGTAACTTGAAGAAGTGGTTATCTAACTTGGTATCAGCTTGTAAACCTATAAAGTTGGAAGCATTACTACTACAATCCATGCAGTCATCACATTTCTGTTTTTCCCTTATCTTTTTCATTACAATATTAGATGTAGAACCATACACCACAAATACAAATGAGAATATGCCAACAGAGGTTAGAGTTCTCCGCTCAACCACAATAGAGGATCCGGGTCATCTAAAAAGAGCACCGCATCTCCTTCCAAGGCAGTGCATAATATGCAGAAGTGATAAATATTTCACCCAAAAATATAACCGGAAGAGGGTAAAGGAGAATCTGCAAAAATGTGAAACCTTGACAGCTGGTAAGCTGCTTCTTGCAGCGGAGTCACGCAGGGATTAAAATCTGCTACTACAAATACGTGGAATGGACCTTGTTGCCTCAGAAGCAATGTATCACAGATGTTACAGAAACTACACTGTATTTCTGTACAAACCAGATGAACATGACTGCACAGGGAACAGACAGTTTCAGACTGGATACAAGCTTTTCTGTACAACAGTGGTGGAGAGATTGCTAAGAAAGCAGAAGGTGCTTAAGCTGTCAAAGTTGAATGCACTATTCAAGAAAGGTGTCCATGAAACAGAAGGAATTGACATCTCTTACAAATCTGCTTCCTTAAAAGTGAGACTAAAAAAGTAATGTCCTTTTCTAAAGTTTCAAAAACTATCAAGGCATGACTTTGTATATCTTTAGGATTTAACACCACACGAAATGGTCCAAGATGAAGTTGCCACAGCTGGATCATCTTTGTCATCAGCATCTTCATCCTCATCATCAGATGAAGACAACACAAAAACAATTGAAACAGATGAGACAAAAGAGGCCTGCCTCTTGTTCCATGCAGCCATGACACTGAAAGATGCCATAGTTGAAAAGTGGAAGGCAACACCCAAACTCACATGGCCACCAACAGCACAGCAACTTACAATGTCAGCTGCATCAAATCTGGTCCCAGATAGGCTATTCAATTTTATTGCATGGACTACAGCCATGACAACAGATCCTGCTACAGACAATGAAAGAGTAAATGTTAGTGAAGAGGAGGCTGAGAAGATTGTGTCAATTGGCCAGGATGTTATTAAGCTAACAATGAAAGGGAGATGGCTAATGCCCAAACATTGTGCATTAGCCATGGCTGTCAGACACATGACAGGATCAGCTCAGCTGATCGGTCTATTGAATGGGCTTGGCCACTGTTCCTCTAACTCACAGGTACTTGAACATGACACAGCTTTAGCACAGCTACAACTACTACGAGGTGACACTTACATTCCCCAAAACATGCAAGTACAGTTACAAGCAACTCTAGTTTCGGACAATAATGATTTTGGAGAGGAAACGTTGTCTGGTAAGAGGACTACACACAATACAAATGGAATAATAATTCAAAAAATTATTCCATGTAATGAACCTACCCCTGACCATCAGTGTTTACAGAAAACAAGAAAGAGGTATCTTGATCCGCCCCCTACTAACCTTGAGACTTACATCAGAGGGAAGAGATCAGGCCCAGAACATTTTGGAAAAAAAGTGGAACTAAACCGAGACAAACACATTCTTACCAGGAAATCAGCACAAAAATTAGATGGTGCCTACTTCCTGATGAAAACTGCAGTCCATGGCACAGTCCTTCCTTCCTGGACTGGTTTAACACACTGATCAGTGGAGATCCAATTCCACCACCAACCAACATTGGGTACCTTCCAGTGATTGATGCATGTCCTACAGAATTGGGAACTGTAAAAACCATCCTTAAAAGATCAACAGACATTGCAGACAGTCTACAACTTCAGGAGATAGTTCTAGTCTTTGACCAAGCCATCTACGCCAAAGCTCAGCAGATACGGTGGAAAAGTGAAACCTACAAGGAAAGACTTACAATTAGAATGGGGGAGTTTCACACATGTATGGCTTTCCTGTCTTGTATTGGCAAGCGATTTGGAGATGCTGGCTTACAAGACATTCTCATCGAGGCTGATGTTATTGCTGCTGGGTCTGTTGGGGGAGTTATAACAGGTCACCAATATAACAGAAGCATCCGAAGCCACAAGTTGATGTGTGAGGCACTACACAGGTTACGCTGGGAAGCCTACCTTGAAACCCTTTCTCAAGACTGCCGTGAAGCTGCTTTGAAAAGTGCTGCTGACCTCCAAAGTGCCTTTCCTGAAGAAACATGTCAAGTAATTATTGAATCACAGGTGTTCAACAGAATCCTTGAAGGCTATGACAAATTCAACAGACAACAAGAAAGCAAGACATACCAGTTTTGGAGTTCCTACATTGAAATGGTAGAGGATCTGCTATCATTTGTCAGGGCCACACGAGAGGCAGACTGGGGTCTGCATCTTTCCAGCATCCGGTTCATGCTGCCGTGGTTCTTTTCCTATGACAGAATCAATTACAGTAGATACCTCTCAGTATACTGGCAGGAGATGAACATTCTAAAGGAAACTCATCCAAGAATCTACACACAGGTACAATCGGGTGAATTTGTGGCACAGAGGCAGCAGGCATATTCCTTTAGAGGCACTGCATGTGACCAGGTAATAAAACAGACAGCAAACAGGGACTCAAAAACCAAGGTGGGCTTACAGGTTTTTCATTAAACAAAGGTGCAGTTCACAGGTGGACACTGACACAGCACGAGAGATCAGCCATCAAAATGGAGGTCAGGGACATGGCTGGGCAGAACATGTCAACGAGACAGAGAACATAATTGGATGAGAAAAGAAAGGAACAGGATGAAAAAGATGTTCAGAGCATTCTGTCAACCATACATCACATGATGAACCCATTTGATCAAACCCTGGAAAAAGAGCATCTTTACCATAGTACATCAGGTAAGGTAGCATCAGAAACCATCTCTGCAGACCTGCTGAATGCAAAGGAAATAGGTGAGAAGGCATTTGTTGAATTCTTTCAGCAATGTCTCAACACAGGTGAGGTTGATTTTCATGCACCATTGAAAAAAATGAAACTCAAGACATTTAAGGACACAGCTACCTCAAGTGTCACCAAAGTGAGAGGTTGGGAGATAGTCCTCAAAGCAGATAGAGATCTCTTCGCAAGGCTTATTGTGGTTGGAACAGTGAGGAAGATAGACATAGGGGAAATGCTGGTCTATAGTCTGGGGCCCTTGCCTGGAGCAATTGCAAATGTTGACGGCTCGATTGTAAAAACAGACAAAGCCAAATTAATGCACTTTCTAGAATGGTCAGTAAATCCACCAGCCACAGTTGAAATCCCTGATGGCTCAACCTGGGTGTGTGATGCAATGGCATTAGTACAAGCCATGAAACCCCAAAATACATTTGGAAAATTTGCCAACAATGTACTTACGTACCTGATCAGTGCAGCCAAAGCAAGTAAATCAAAAGTTGTGCATTTTGTCCCTGATACCTACAAACAAATGAGCATAAAGAATGCAGAACAAGACAGGCGAGCTACAAAAGGATGTCAGTTGACTAAAATATACTCAGCTGACCAGAAAACACCAAAACAGTGGTCCAAGTTTTTGTCTTGTGGTGTCAACAAGGAGCAAATGCAACAGTTTCTCTTTGAGTCATGGTCTTAGTCTAGGATAGATCAAATTGAGGACATTACATTGGTAGTTGGACATGGCTCTGAGTGTCACGCAATCAGAATAAACAACAGTGGCACAGAACTTGAGGTGTTACCACTGCCAGCACTGTCTACAATACAGGAGGAGGCAGACACTCGGCTGTTGCTTCACTGTGCGCATGCATCACAGTAGAGTACAAATATTGTGATCAACAGTCCTGACACAGATGTGTTTGTATTGGCCATTTCGTTCTGCAGGGAAATTGAAGCAAATATTTACTTTCACACAGGTAAAGGAGCAAACAAACGCACCATACATGTACAGCAAATACAGAGCCATCTAGGTGATAAAATATTAGATGCTCTGATAGGACTTCACTGTTTCACTGGCTGTGATACAGTGAAACAGAGCACTCACTGTTTCACTGGCTGTGATACAGTGAGTGCTCTGTATGGCATTGGTAAAGTGAAGGCAATTAAAACACTGCTTTATAACGAAGACCATTGTGCCACAATGAGTAGGTTGGGAACAGCTTTTCAAATTCCAGCAGAGCTGTATGAAGCTACAGAAGCATTTACATGTGCACTCTATGACCTTAAAGACTGTAGGGATGTAAATTATGCAAGGTCTCAGCTGTTCAAGAGTGGAAAGTGCACAGACAGAAGTCTACCACCCAACAGGGATGCCTTGCTTAACCACACCCAGCGGGCAAACTACCAGGCAGCCATATACAGAAGGTCCCTGAAGAGTCAGCCTGATGTTCCCCCACCAATGGCCCATGGTTGGAAGATAGAGGGAGACTTCTTTGCGATTGACTGGATGACACTTCCCCCAGCCCCTCTCGGCATCTTGGAGCTTGTGTACTGCTCCTGTAAAAAAACACAACGTGTCAAAGGGAGATGCACATGCAAATTGAATGAGCTCCCATGTACAGACATGTGTCTTTGTGTGGAATGTGAGAACTTCCCAAATTAGGTCTCAGTTTATGCATCTTTCTAGCAAGCGGAGAGAGAAATGTTAAATATATTTAGTTTTAAATACTTTGTTGTTTGATGATGACATGTATAACATTAAGGATAAATATGGTAATGTAATGTTATTTAATACATGGTATCTCTTCCATGACTAGATACTAGGATATCTGCTGTTGATGTAAACCTATGTAATATATGTTCTCTTCCATGCCTAGCTAGTAACGTTAGATTACCTGTGGTTGTTGTAATCTTATGGAGTTAGCTAATAACGACGTTACGTGTCATCTCTTCTATAACTACTTATTAGGTGACGTAACTAGTAGATGTAAACCTATATGATAAATGTTATATTTTCCACTTTAATATTTGTCTAGTAATCGTCTTTCATATCCTAATTTCCGGCGCTACAACTTGATAAAATAACTGCGTTTACGTTACATGCACTGCTAACATTACATCTAGCCAACTTTTATACTAACACTTTAGGTCTGGGTCTCCTCAAAACAAATGTTTTCTTCTTTGTGATCTGCATGTCATTTCTAACAAATGTAGCGTTACCTGTAAATACAAACATAAAATGAAATAACGTTATATGTTAACGGTTTACAGACTTCATGCACTAAGCTAACATTAACGTTATAAGGCAGGTATTAACAGCAGTATTTACCGGAGCCATTAGACCTGTAATCTTGGATGCCGCTGTTAATGTTGCTCGACTTCGGATAGGATTCCTGCTGGAAAATGTTTGATGGTGTCGTTTTCGTTAGAGAAGACTTTAGGGAGACTTCCCCATATATTTTTACACCATAGAAAGTGCTTCAGGGTGTTATGGCATGTGCACATTGCTCTAGCTAGCTCTGTTACGCTACAGTCGCATCGTGGTAATGGCACTTTTTTAACAAAGATTATTGACAGAGTCTGGAGACACCGTGGAGAACATTCTCCTGCCTGCAACATCCTCCAGCATGGCCACTTTGGTGGTGGGTCAGTAATGGTGTGGGGTGGCATTTCTTTGGGGGACCACACAGCCCTCCATGTGGTCGCCAGAGGTAGCCTGACTGCCATTAGGTACCGAGATGAGATCCTCAGACCCCTTGTGAGACCATATGGTGGTGCGGTTGGCCCTTGGTTCCTCCTAATGCAAGACAATGCTAGACCTCATGTGGCTGAACAGAGGAACTGTTGGAATTCTAGGCAGGCCCCGACCGCTGCTCTGATCAACCCGGACTCGGGTGGAAGAGCCCAAGGGGGGCCTGTAACCAAAGGGCCGGTTAGCGGCGGCCCCAGGGTCTGCTGTTGCGAACGTAGGCATGCGATTCCAACTTGTAGAGCTAGATCTGGTGTAGCCAGATAGGTACGTACCAAACTCCGATGGAGAATAAAGACGCGCAGGTGGCCCAGACACATAGCGTGGGTGAGAAAACACATTGGGGCGTGACGACGCCGCTTCCTCTGACGGGGGAAGCGACTGCGTCTTAGATCCCTTATTAATGACGGAAACTCGGCACAAGCTCCACGTCATTTTATTGGGAACGCCAGGGTTCTGTGAAGAAGGATAAACGTGAGAAGCGAGGGGACGCTCATCGGACGTTGATCCTACCCTAACATGTAAGGAGCTAACACTCGGAGAGAGAAAGACTTATCTGTGACAGGCATCAAAGCAGCACTACGAACAACCTTACCGACCGACAGGTCATTTCGAAGGGAGAGGTTATCACAGTGAGAAATGGAGGCTCCCTCAAACCCATGCAAAACAGTGCCCGAAGTAAACTGGTACGCCCAGAGGCACCGAGATGCTGATGTAACCCTCCGGGGAGAGAGCGAGCAGGATCAGAGCTAGTTAAAGTATGGGGTTGAGGTAGCCTAGCCACACCTTGAGAAACGGAGTAGCCGAGGGCTGCCGTTACGAAACAAGGAGAAGGAGGCATAGGAGACGAAGGATAAAATTCAACATGTTTATTAAACTTAACTCTGTCTCCAACCAGAACGGGGTTGGAGAGGTCCGGGTTAGGGTACCCCTCCCCAAAATGTAATTGCTTCCTCCTCTTGTTCAACGGCAGCATGGAGGTATTCCAGGACGCCTGGCGATGATGTTGTTGCGCGCCAGGGTGCTGAGGTTGATGTACAGGCACGGGCTGAGTGGGCTCGGGCACAGAGGGTGTGGGCATGTCTCGGTGACTAGACGTCCTCTCTCTGAGTTTAGTAGAGGACCTGTGGCGCTTCTCTTGCTGAGACCTGGGAGGGGCAGCTCCTTTAGGGGAAGCAGAAGGCCTAGCCTTGCGATGGACAGGAAAGGATTTCTGGAGTAATTTCCTTTCCTCCTCTTCCCTTGCTACCCTCGCCGTAGCCTCCGCCACGGATTTCCCAAAGAGGGATTCATGTTCAATGGGCTCGTTTAGCAGAGGGAGCTTCTGAGGCTTCCTCAGTGCCGTCGCCGACAGCCAAAGGTGACGGTGGGACACCACTGAAGTGGCCATAATGCGGCCAGAACATATAGTGACAGCCTGGGCCATCTGTAAGATGGCGGCTGAAGCTTTTTTGACCTCCTGGATCTCAGTTGGGGTGAACGAGGTCCGCCCAAGAGTGAGAGAAGCCAGAGCTGAAGACAGCATGGCGACATTAGAGGCCGCCCCGCCGGATTGTGCAGCCAGCACAAAACACTTTTCTGCCAATGTGGCGGAGGTCTTGTCGTTCGCCTCGGTGAAAGTGGGCTTCTTGATGTTGGACCAGGCCGCCGAGCCGCTGACCAGGTGAGCTAGTGATTGGTCGAGGCAGGGAATGGAGCCGACCAGGAACCTTCCAGATAGTCAGCTAGGCCCACCATGGGAGGGGCGGGGCGGTTCCTTAGAGGAAGACGGTTGGACATAAATACTTGTCTGCCAAGACCTCTTTGTCTCCTCTTTAATAGCTGGAGGGTAGGGGATGCCGAGCCTGTATGCGGCTGTTCGCATGATGCCAGGTAGATCTCGACGGAAAGAAGGCAGAACAGGTTCAGACGCCACCGGCGCTGTTCGCGCTCCAACTTCCTCGAACTCGGAGGAGTCTTCCTCCTCTTCCTTGCCAGAGGAAGAGGTGTCGGCCCTAGCACGTGGCCCCACCAGGGCCAGTAGGACTGACTGCACTCCCGCGCTCGGTGATAGCTCCATAGGGGCTATTTGAGCACGTGGTGTAGGCCCCTCACAAGCGAGGCTGAAGCCTCACCAGGCTCCTCCACAGGAGCGGGCTCGGTGAAGAAGTCCTCCCTCCTAGACCGAAGTTTCGGAGGCATGGAGGGCAAACTGAGCATGTCGGATTAGGAAGCAATGCGGCCCTCGCGTGTTCGACCCCCAGACAAGCCACGCAGAAACTGTGGGTCTCACCGTCTTCTGTGAGGCAGTGGCAATGACATGCTCTGTCAAACGCAGACGGAGAAAGACATAATGATGAAGTCGACGGAGTGTAGATCCAGTACACAAACTAACGTTGTCGTTGGTGACGCAGCTTCGAACCGGATGCGGTTAAAGAAAAAGGGAGAATGGCGGGGTGGACCCCTTATATAGCTGGCGCGGTCACTGGTAGGAAGTGACGTATATGCAAACTTTTTCAGATGCAACCTGCTGCGCAGGAGGGATAAACCACTAGGAGCTAGAGTTCCCCCTATGGGGCGGAGCTCCACGATATAGAACTGAGAATAATATTATTTTGGAATAAACCGCGCCCCTACAAACTTTATGCCCACTGTGTGACGCACACAAACACATGTGAGAGATCAAACACCTGGAATGTGTTTTGTTTTTTGAAGAGGGTGCAGGTAGAATTATCTGCGCAGCAGCAAGCGAAAAATGTGTTGTTAAAAAGGTTGCAACGTCGATAGTG
>JACXGM010038639.1:0-10784 GCA_016801145.1 Umbra pygmaea
CCAATGTGTGTTCCTTGTTATAGTTTCTCCCCTATGCATGGTGTTGTGTTTGGCTCCCTCTGTGTCTGTTTCAGGTATTTTTGAGTTAGGTCTGTGTGATGTCATGTTAGTTCCCAGCTGTCTTGTATTACGTTATTAGTTAAGTGGCATTTAACCCTCATGTTTCTGGTACACCCCTGTTCATCAATGTTTCCCTGTTCGTGTCCCGTTCAGTGGTTTCTAATTATTTGAAAATATATTCGCTTAGCCCTTCGTGGCAGTGTTTTGTTTCCAGTAGAATAAAAGTGCTATTTTGAGTATTACAACCTTCGCGCCTGTCTTTTCCTGTGACATGGATGGGATTCGTGACACTAGGTCAGTAATATCTAAGTGTTTGTGTGTCACATGGGAGATTTGTGATCAGGTGCTAAGGAAGAAGTGGAGGTGTGAGGTGATAAAAACCTGGTGTTTGTTACACTCATACCCTCTGGCCCACTACTGGCTTCCCATTGCTGTCCAAAGACACAGTGTCAGTTCAACTCTTCAACTCACACAGTAATATCCTGACAGGTGTGTAGTAGTGAGTTTGATATTGGGGGAACACAGATTGTTTTCAAAATGTTGTTATTACTGTGTGGGGGGCTCATTACTTGCCTACATTGTGCCTGCTTGTATGCCCTTGTAACCTGAGGATCACTTGGGGCTGATTAGGAGCAAAACAACTCAGTCATGTGGTTTTTGGTTCCTTGGTAAATGTAGGCCCTATTTCCTGTGTGCTACACTCCCCCAGCCCACACTCTCCCTCAATCTCTTGCCTCTCTCCATAATTTTCCTCCTTTCAACTCCTCTGCCCATCTTCTTTCCCATCACTGCAGTGTAATGCCAGATTGACTTTAATGAGCAACAGATGTTTTTCATCCAGTGATCCCCAAACACAAGTCCTGTGCATGCTGACGTACCAACAAACATTTTACCTTGACCAGTTGACCTGGATTTGTGCGTGTAAAATGTGCATCCCGGAACAATAGTTGGACTTATGCTTCCAAATTGATTAAATGTGTACATTTCAATGCTGAGTGCACATTTCACCAATCTTTCTCACTCTCTCTTTCAGAGAGTAGCTTAGACCAGTACAGCAACTCTGGCACAACCATTGCAATCAAAATTATTCAATGCTTATTGCAAATCGGGTTTATTGTCAAAATCTACAGACGTTCAGCTGTTTGCACTTAACAAATAAAACACAATGAATTCAAGTGGTTTCCCCAAATCCAACTGAAAATGCAACAGGTTATTTTGCAAATTATTCCCCCCTGCTTATGTCTTTTTTGAATTTATAACCAAAATGACGTCACATACTGTAGCACTTCCTGATTGGTTCTAGCATTCATCACCTCCCTGGCATCCTGTAGTCTGAGACTTTTCTAACTGATTTCTGTGTGTCAAAATGGTATCTGACCTCTCGTCTTTGATTGTTATTTACACTCAAGATTTTACCAAATTCACTTAACAGATATTCCCCTTCCCTTCCTGTCCTCAAAGCCATTGAGGTCCCATTAAGTCACTATCTTTCCCCCGTTACTGTAACGCTACAAGGAGGCTGGAGGCAGGTGCACAATAAAGGAGGTTTATTACTATACAAAACTCAGCGGCAGCAGGTAAAAGAGAAAACAAACTGAGGAATAGCATACAGACAAGCAATAACCGACAGTGAATCATATCACCAGTACCCTCTTAATGAAACATAGGGAACAGCCTTGTACAAGTGCATCTGAATGCGTAATCACCTAAGTAATACAAAACACAAAGAGCTAGAGGGCTAAGACACTAAATCAGGAAACCAAGTCAAAATAAAACAAACAGTAAGGTCTGCCCTTAGTATTCTGGGGAGGATGAGCGCTGGACACGACAGGGGCAAGGGGCGGATGTGACAGTTCCCCCCTTTCTGAGAAGCGGCTCTAGCCTGAGAGGAAGGGAGAGAGCGTGTGCACCCCCGCAGACGAGGACCAGGATGATCTGCGTGCTGGCGGTGAAACTCCAAGCGCAGGCAAGGGTCCAGGATGTTGGACCTCGCAATGTTATTTGGCAGTTTTTTTAAGGCGTGCAATTACTTCCTCATCACTTTCTGTGTTGTTTAGCCTATCCATAATCTTGCCAGTTCACAATTTGTCAGTGAGTTTTGGTGTTAGTAATGGGAACCCTTCCACAAGAGTTATCTGCCAGATATCAATCAGCTCCAAACCAAAGGTATTGGCCTGGAACATTATTTCTGCCTGTACATTTCAAATGGTTCTTTTTTGGGAAGCAAACCGATCTGACTTGTGTTTGATTTGCACTCATTGAACGTTAATCGCCAGCTAACCTGTGACTTATTTCCCTTGTGGTCCTGAATGGTTTTAAGCACAGGTGTTTTTACAGGTCTCTTGCTTTTAACGACACTGACGCCCTGCCCCCCACGGCCTGCGGTGAGCGGAGGAGCCCTGCTGGGTCGTCTGTGTCAGTTTGCTCTCTTTTAGTTAATGCTGCGTTGCAAACAGTTGTTATTAAGTCTTCCATTGACTCGGACTGGCTATTTTGACCTGTGTTTATTTTGCGTGGCCTGTTGTTTGATGGCTACTATCGGGATACCTAACATGTTGTAGAAGCTCTCTGAAGCAGTCACATACTTCCGACTCAGCACCAATGTAGCATTTACTGTCTTTAATTTGTCTTCCTGTGCCTGGTTTTGTCATGCCCAATTTCGCTTATCATAGTCAAAACCATCCACTTTTGCCTGTAATAGTTCCACCTCTTCAAGTTTACTGTAGTGAATGTCCATCAATTCCAAAAAGTTACCTCTATTTTTTTTCATCAAGGCTAAATTGTTTCTAAATATTAAATAGCCTATCTGACCGGCCTCTCACTCTGGTGCAGTAGGTGGCAGTATATGTACCTTGCAGTCGGATGCGACCTGCCAGTAAAACTAAAGAAGAGGAAGCTGTGCCCCAGTTTTTTCTTTTTCCAGTCTGACAGAACATTTGAGTAATGAGTGAACTTGGCGAAGTTGCAAAGTCTACTTTCAGGGGTAAGTAACACCTTATATTAAAGTGTTACTAAGTAAATATATAATTTTATTTTGCATTTTTCAATGAAATCTTATCATTAAGTTAGCTGTCTGTAACTTTAACCGTTAGTTAATTTACCTAGCTAGCTATCCAGATAGGGAACATTTACGCCCTCCATGAACATAAACTCAAGCTATTTAGCAGTGTTTAGCTTTTAGCTAGCTACACGCAGAGTTGGGTAATGTACCTTTTAAAAGTAACTTTTACATTTGTTAAAAGTAATCTGATTACTATAATCCAATTACTTTTACAATTATAAAAGTAACTTACAAGTAACTACAAGTGAGCTTAAAGGTTAAGAAACTACTGAAAATATTTATTAAATCAGCGGTGGCCAGTCGTCCCAGTTCAAAACTGTTTGGGACAGTTGTAGAACGATAAGACAGAAAAATATAAGATGCACACAATTATTTCATACTGTACCAAAATAGTTCAACACAAGGAGGATATTGATAGTCAATCAAAAATATATAAACATTGAATCATCCAAAATACAAGCACATCAGTATAGAGAGTATCAGCCAAATTAGTGTACATTTTTTAAAATGAACGAAATTAGTGATAATTAGATATCCATTTGTTTGTCCTCTTTCTTAAGTGTATACATCTGCATTTTGGGGGGGAGACTGAGCATATTGAAATCCAAGTTTCATCAGCAGATGTACCTGCGCTGCTGACAGTAGGTGACGTCATAGGCTATCATTGTGACCTGTCACATTTGCCTGCCTGCAAGAGCATCGTATTGTGTTAAGAGACAGTGAAAAGTAGGGTAAGATCACTACAGACAGTCTGTTTCCAAAATCATTTAGCTGATGTTGAAAAATGAACTGTAACATTTATCTCATTTTGTAGTGTCATTTTGAAGTATATGTTTGCCAGCAAAAGCTTTTCAAACAGCATCATTATAACCTGAATTGACCAGTGGCGGAGAACCGGTGGGCGGGGCAGAGACGAAGACCCGGCGGGCGGAGGCAGAGATGGAGGCCCGGCGGGCAGAGGCAGCAGCGGCGGTACGAGGACAGGGGCAGACACTGGTACGAGGACAGGGGCAGACACTGGTACGAGGACAGGGGCAGACACTGGTATGAGGACAGGGGCAGACACTGGCACGAGAACAGGGGCAGACACAGGCACTTGGACAGGGGCAGACACTGGCACGGGGACATGGGCAGGCACGGGCATGGTGACAGGGGCAGACACTGGCACAGGGACTGGTGCAGGTACTCGCCCGGAGACTCATGCAGGCTCAGGGTTGGGGTAGGCTCAGGGACCGGGACAGCCAATAGTTCCGGGACAATGGAAAGCAGAGGGACAATAGAAGGTCCGGGGACAATGGAAGGCACAGGGAGAGTAGAAGACTCAGGCTCAAGGACAAGGGAAGGCTCGGGCTCGGGGACAAGAGAAGGCTCGGGCTCGGGGACAAGGGAAGGCTTGGGCTCGGGGACAAGGGAAGGCTTGGGCTTGGGGACAAGGGAAGGCTCTGGCTCGGGGACAAGGGAAGGCTCTGGCTCGGGGACAAGGGAAGGCTCGGGCTCGAGGACAAGGGAAGGTTCAGGCTCGGGGACAAGGAAAGGCTCCGTGAACAGGTTATTGTCTTCAGGGGATCGGGACACTGATGTGACCGCTGGTGGTCTCGAGAGCGGAGCAATCTCTTGTGGCCGAGGCGGAGGAGCAGCGGCCATTTGTGGCCATGGAGCGGGAGCAGCGGCCTCTGGTGGTCGAGTGTGACTTGGAGCGACTTCTTCAGGTCGTGTAACAGGAACGACTTCTTCTGGTCGTGGAAGAGGAGCGACCTCTTGTGGTCGTGGAGCAGAAACACCCCCTTGGGGTCTTAGCTCTGGAGTGACCTCTACTGGTCGTAAACATGGAACGACTTCTTCTGGTCATGGAATAGGAGCAACTTCTTCTGGTCGAGGAACAGGAGCGACATCTTCTGATCGTGGACTTGAAATGACTTCTTCTGGTCGTGGAAAAGGAGTGACTTCTTCTGGTCGTAAGCTCGGAACAACTTCTTCTGGTCGTGGAACAGGAGCGACTTCTTCTGGTCGTGGAACAGGAACAACTTATTCTGGTCGAGGAACAGGAGCAACCCCTTGGGGTCTATGCTCTGGTGCGACCTCTACAGGTCGTGGAGAGGGAACATCTCCTAGGGGTCTTGATTCTGGAGCGACCTCAGGGGTTGATGGAGAGCGACCTCAGGTGGTCGATGGAGAGCGACCTCAGGTGGTCAAGGGAGAGCGACCTCGGGTGGTCCAGGGAGAGCGCCTTGGGTGGTCGAGGGAGAGCGCCTTGGGTGGTCGAGGGAGAGCGCCTCGGGTGTTCGAGGGAGAGCGACCTCGGGTGGTCGAGGGAGAGCGACCTCGGGTGGTCGAGGGAGAGCGCCTCGGGTGGTCGAGGGAGAGCGCCTCGGGTGGTCGGGAGAGCGCCTCGGGTGGTCGAGGGAGAGCGACCTCGGGTGGTCGAGGGAGAGCGACCTCGGGTGATCGAGGGAGAGCGACCTCGGGTGATCGAGGGAGAGCGACCTCGGATGGTCGAGGGAGAGCGACTTCTCGTGGTCAAAGAAGAGCGACCACTTGTGGTCGCGGAACTGGAGCGACCTCTGCTGGTCACAGAACTGGACGGATGGGTCCAACCCGACCCATAGGTGTCCTGACCTTAGACATCAGGGTGCTACCAGGAAATTAAAGGGCCATGAAAGGAGAGGGAGTGGACTGAGGTGCTATGGCTGCTTTTATGTGGGTCAGGAGTTGAGGGGATTGGGCAAGCATCCGCCTCAGTAGGAACTGCTCTGTAGCCGTGATTGACCCAACACCCGCCCTCCAGGCACAGAATTGGCAAACCAGTTCTGGACAATCGAAGGCGGGTTCGTTGCCTTGGGCCATCCACTCCAACTTTGATTTGGGACAGGTAGTCATCTTGGATGTGGGGCTAGTGGCCATCTTGGTGCTAGGGGCCTTCGTGGTCGTCTTAGGACAGTGGCTGGTGGCCATCTTGTTACTGGGGTTGGTGGCCATCTTAGTATCCATATAGGGAGCTGTATTCTCAAATACTTTTCTGGGAAGTATGTAATCCCCGTCCACAGCCTCCCGGACTAAAAGGATTTCATCAGAACTCAACCGTTTACTGCTTCCCAAACAAAAAATGTATCATAGGAAGCCTCATACAGTTCCCACAGCATATATTCCCCACATGCCTGAACACCTGTGGCCTCACTTCTCCTCCAACAAGGAGTAGTAGTTACAGGCTGGGTCATTCTGTAATGTGAAGGCTGAAAGGCCGGGGTGAAGCAATAACTTAACTTAAACAAATGCAAATTAATAAAAAACTTAGATGAAGTGTTAGCACAAAAGGTGATTAACAAAGGGGTACTCACAAATGGTTAAAGCTGAGCTATGCAGAGAACCAAAAATAGGCAGGAGCTAGCAAGATAATTTACTATTTTGTTATCTAGCCCTCAGAAGATTCCAATGCCTTCCTCCACTGATGTGCACTTTCCAGTCCATTCTTGGTTGTGGGACAAGACAACTACATGGTTGCCATTGTCACAACCCCAGTGACAACATTTGAAAGATATTTGTAGTATGAGGGGCCTCTTTACCTCATGGCCTTCACTTATCTGACCTACTGTATCCTAAGTCTATTGCCACACTTTTGTCTGTTGCAAACCAAGGTGCTGGGAGATGACATGCGTGATGTAACCCATTCGTATAAGAAAGCAATGTCTGAATGGCAAGCGTTCATCGAGTAAGTAGATAATCCCATATGGTGTTTGTTGAAACATCTAGGTCACATTTCATTACTGAGCATCATTGAAATTGATATGTCATTTGAAATGGAGAGATGTATGTGCATTGTTACTGTTTAGACTAATTATACTAGAGGATGTGTTTTCTTTTGTTCTACATTTTTGGTGTATTGGCAGTAAGAAACAGTGTGCATTTCTTGGAAAAATAAACTTTTTACAGCCTTTATTTTGAAATCAGAGGCGTATGTTCTGATATGCTCTGGAATAAAGACTTTTCTGCTAATTTCAAGAATTCATGGCAAGTAAAAATTGCTTACCCTATTGGCAGATTTATTTGGTTGATTCAGGACAGTTTGACCAGATTTAAGATTATTTCGCTATTTTCAAGAAGATCTTTTGCAGTGACTCTTTTGATAAGCAACAAGTAATCTTTTTGTTTTTGCTAGAATAAATAATTGTAGACATTGATCATTGTGTACTTGACTTTTAGTGTAAACACCTCATTTTAAGACAGAAAGCTAATGATAACTACTCTTGAATTAAGAGGAATCATCTTGTTTAGTAGCTCTAGATTTAACATATTTTCACTCTATTTCAGAAAGAAACAAAGAAGAAGGGATCGCGGTAGCAGTATATTTACATAACACTGGATCACACACAGAGGACAACATATATAGCCTAGCAGCCGAGAGTAGCAGCCATCAGGCAAGTGTTATTTAAATATACTGCTGGTGTACTTACAAACTTTTCAATGCCTCTTTTTATAACTACAGAACCTAATTGTACTACTGTAAAAATTTGGTAACATTCCCAACATTATTGGTGGGGTTATTTACGAGATACAAACTTGGTTCCATTAGCGCCTGCACTAAGCCATTCGTCTGATCGTGCTAACTCGACCAATGTTATAACAAGGGAAAAAAGCTTAGGGGGGGTTGTTTGGCTCGAGGTCAAGGTGCAAATGACCCTAGGTTTATATTACTCTGAACCATCAATTTAATAGAGTGCCTGGATTGAGTGTTTTACCACTTATTTCAAGTGATTACTCACTTTCCTAGATATTTTTTCTTATTTCAAGAAATCTTACCAAGCATTATTATCTTACCCCACTGGCAGATAAATCCACTTGTTTATAGTCTGAATTTTGTCAATGAAAGTTTTTTTTCCTTATATTTAGATAGTAAATGTTTGCAGTGTAGCGCCAAGTAAATTTTTTGCAGTGTAGCGCCAAGTGTATCTTTTTGTATTTGTTCCAATTACTTAATTTAAATCTGACAGACTGTACCAATTTAGTATGCTGTCGTTTGCGGGGATTTGATTCAAACCACGTGCATTTAGCATTGCGAGCAGATGGTTCACCTAATTTTCCCAATCTCGTAGAAAAGGAACGATTGGTGGGTCCTCTATTCCTATACATTCTTTGTTCAACCCAGACATTGTAATGTTCGTTTTATCTTGAAAAATGTAAAGTATAGCAACAAACATACAGAAGGTTCTATATGTAAATACAAGCAAACATTTCCTTAAGCCTACAGAACAGTTTTAAAGTTTACTCACCAGTGTTGCAGAATCCTTAGCGCTCAAATTAATCTCAGGAAAAACACAACCTGTCCGTTCAGCAGATTTGTCCAGATATTCCTTTTGAAATAAAATCCATGATGTTCTGCATGCACACTGATCAACAACTGTTCAGCTTAGCCAGATTTCCTCACAGGGGGCACCATTTATGTGGGGGGGGGGTAAAATAATACAATTCATGTGCACTTACGAAGTTAACGCATTAATAATTAATATATTCCTTTTTCTCCCCTGTTGCAATAGTCTGAGTTATGAATGGAAGAATGCTTAATAAATGAGTATAGAGAATGGATAGTGTCGACATAGTTGATATTTACTATCTAACTATCTGATTCCATATCGATTATATATCTGTGTGTGTAGACAGCTACGGGAAATAAATATTCCTGCGACCCGGTAAACTTAATCATTGCCCGCGGGAGTCAAAACAGTGCGTAACCTAGCTGGAATGTGTGTGTGATAAGAGCCGAGCACTATGAGCAGGCCGTAACAAGATATTTTAAGTTCCCGTTAAATATCTCCACCGGAGATATACTGGGAAATTACTTAGAATGTCTCAGACAGAACTTATTAAATTGAAAAACATTTAATTCCAGATAAAGGGAATCAAAATACCGAGAATAACACAAATTACAAGTCCTCAAAACTCCTAAATACAATCTATGATCTAAGCAAATCCTATATGGTTCAGTCTAGTAACAAAGCCCTAAATTACAGTAGGCCCCCTGTAGGCAACAACCCTGTCCAAGATGGTTACCTTGTCTGTTTTCATTCTATAATTTGACAACTCGCTAAACACTGCATTAAGGCTACTTTATATTGATTGACAACAGAAAGTGAAAATGTAATTTTCTGCTAAAATATGGTGGTTAGTGTGGACTTTACGCCCGTGTAGCTAAGTTGAACCTTAAGTCTCTGTGGTGAAACCAAATGTCGACACAGCTTTAGTATGAAACTAACTAGTTTCAACATATCGTTTAGTGTGGACTTTGCTGCACCCTAACTTAAAAGTGAACTTCCACACAGCTGGTGCAACTGGCAGCTGTTGTTGATCTGTTCTGTATGCTGCTGTTTACATGTTAAAATAAACCAGTGAATTTTTTTAATGTATTTCTAACAGGTCACAGACACTTGTCAATTAGATTTTTTATTTAAAGCCAATTCAATATTATAATCTTATCAGTTAACGGTTAATAATCGTAATAACGAGCTGCGGTTGTCGGTCAGGAAAATTAACTGATATTAGCATCCCTAGTTCATGTCTCCACCAGTCTTTAACATTGATGTTGAGTGACCTTTTGCCACTCCTGGCACAAAAAGCCAATTTTGCAAATTTGCTTTCATTCCAGAGATGTATATATACTGATATACTGTATATATTTAGACTAGCTGTTAACTCCTTTCTACCTTTTTTGCATAGAATATTTCATCCTCTTTAGTCAGCAGTAGCCTGATAGCAACCATGTTCAATCAAATAACTTGTTTTCAAAGCAATTATTCACTTGACTTTGGTTGATAAACACTAGATGCCCCATAAAATACAATTAAAGTCACTGGAGAACAAGCTGACTTGCGAAGAACTGAACAGTACACAGTCAGTCCCACTCTTCAATTAGTTAACAACAAAGTATTTGACCAGAGGCTCTTGATGCATTTGCTTAGGGATGGTAGAGGAACAAAACAGAGATCTGGTCAGACATCTGAGGGAGAGACTCTGAGGAGTTAGTCTCGAAGAACTGAATGTACCGAGTTAGTTTTGTACTCATTACTCATTAGTGCTTTGATTACAGTAGTGTGGCCAAATTGTAATAGAAGTGACAGCATAAGAACACAATATGTTTTGCTTTAAAGTAAGAAATGAATTTCACTATGGGTGATTTAAGATGCAATAATATGCATTTATAAAACAGGTTCGGCAATATTTGCAATTTCATTGGCTAAAATATGACAATTCCCTGATATCCGCACATAGAATGTTGCCTAATCACTCAAGTGCTGTAGTACGTAATCAAGAAGTATCACTACGCCAACCTGATGAGCTGAACAAAATAAAAAAAACATGGCGGACAATTCCTCTTGCTTCGAATCTCATTAACAACTTCCAAATAAGACCATCTACAAAATAAAAATGATTTTAACATTCACTTACCACAAATTTTTTTTTGCTGATATAGACATGCTAACCAGCCACATGTTTTAAGTAATAAAATCAGTTTTGTAAATATAGCTGCGAGCAGCGATTGCGGGCCCAAGCCGCTGGCACCGCAACCCCGGTGCCTTTAAGCCGCTGGCACCGCAACCCCGGTGCCTTTAAACCGGTGGCACCGCAACCCCGATGCCTTTAAGCCAGTCACACCGCAACCCCGGTGCCTTTAAGC
>JACXGM010038640.1:0-10784 GCA_016801145.1 Umbra pygmaea
GTGGGAAATGTGACGAGGTAGTAAGGGTAAGAAATAGAGCTTTTAGGAGATTAAAAAGAACTCATAACTTTCAGCATTTGATTGAGTATAAGCAAGCGCAGGCAGTAGTGAGAAGGAGTATAAGGCAAAGGAAAAGAACATACTGGAGGGAGTATTGTAGTCAAATTGGGCGTACTGTTAATATAACTGATGTATGGGGAATGATAAAGAAAATGGAAGGTAATAGGAGAGAGTGAAATTATCCAATCCTTTCAGATGGACGTCAGTTGGCTATAACTAATCTAGAGAAAGCAGAAATGTTGATGGCCACACTGAGTAAGGTGCATAGTTCCAGAAATCTCTCAGAGGATGAAAGAAGGGGTATGGAAGAAACAAGGAGTCTATATGTTGAAGCTATTCAAAAGAAGGAAAATCTGGAGGACAAGTATAATGTACCACTCACGCTGAGAGAGCTGAGAAATGCATTGGATGAGTGTAAAAATACTGCTCCTGGTAAAGATGAAATCTGTTATGGTATGTTGAGGCGTTTGAGTGATAAGGGGATTCAGAAGGTATTAAAGGTATTTAATAAAGTGTGGGAGGAAGGCAAAATTCCAGAAGGCTGGAAGGAGGCAGTTATTATTCCAATACGAAAACCGGGAAAAGATGCTAGTTGCCCTAATAATTATAGACCAATAGCTTTAACTTCTCACTTAGGGAAGTTGATGGAAAGGATGGTGAATGGTAGGCTAATGCACTTTGTTGAAGAAAGGGGGTTGATGGCTAGTTGTCAGAGTGGCTTTAGAAAGGGGAGGAGTACGGTTGACTCACTCATATGTCTTGAGGATGACATACGGAAAGCACAGGTAATGAAAGAGACTGTTGTGGCAGTATTTTTAGATGTGGAAAAAGCATTTGACATGCTGTGGGTGGAGGGTCTTTTAATCAAGATGCATATTTTAGGAATTGGGGGACATATGTTTAACTGGGTGATAGACTTTTTGAGTAATAGAAGTATTCAGGTGAAAATAGGGACAGAACTGTCTAGGAGGTGTTTGGTTGAAAATGGGACGCCGCAAGGCAGTGTAATTAGTCCGTTGCTGTTCAACATAATGATTAACAATGTTTTTTCTAATACTCTGCCAGGAATTGGGATGTCGCTGTTTGCAGACGATGGTAGCTTATGGAAGAGAGGGAAAAATGTGAAGTATACACTGACGAAGGTGCAGGAAGCATTAACCCTGGTGGAGGTATGGGGAAGGACATGGGGATTCAGATTCTCTGTTGAGAAGACTAAGACTGTGTTTTTTACTAGGAAGAAGATAGGTGACAGTATGAAGCTGGAGTTGTATGGTAGGACTTTGGAAAGGGTTAAATGTTTTAAATTTCTTGGTTTGATATTTGATGAAAGACTTACATGGAGGGCCCATGTTTCAGCAGTGGTGGACAACTGTAAAAGGGTGCTGAATTTAATGAGATGTCTTGCAGGAACGGACTGGGGGGCAGATGTAGCTTCTTTGAAGCAAATTTATGTATATTTAATTAGAGCAAGAATTGAGTATGGTTGTTTGGTCTATGGGTCTGCGTCAAAGTCTGTGTTAGCTGGATTGGATATAGTCCAAGCAGGGGCACTGAGGATATGTACAGGAGCTGTGAGGTCTTCTCTGGTGTGTTCCTTGCAGGTAGAAACGGGGGAAATGCCATTTTGTTTGCATAGAAGGCAGCTTCAGGCGAATTATTGGGTCAACTTGGCGGGGCAAGGGGGAGATCACCCAGTTAAGAAGGTGATTCAGGCAAGCTGGGAGAGGGAGGTGGCAAGACTTCCTAGTTTTGAGTGGACAGCGGAGGCAGTGGCTCAGGAAATGTGTGTACGTGGCGAGACCTTTTGACCAGGCGTACTGTGGCCATCAGTCCCTTTTTGGCAATTGGAGGTACCAAGGATTGATTTGGCGATGCTAGGAATTAAGTTTGAAAACCCTGACTCAGATTTGATGCGTCTTTTCCAGTGTCATATAAGTGAAAGATATCAGGATCATGTGCTAATCTTTACTGATGGTTCTAAGGATCAGGAAACAGGTGCTACGGGAGCAGCTTTTGTTGTTCAGGGGTGGAATGCCCAAGCTTGTAAGAGTACTACAGCTTTCTTAAGTGTGTTCACGGTGGAATTGTATGCAATCTTGATGGCAGTACGATGGACTGAGCAGCTTAAGAACCATAAAATATTAATATGTAGTGACTCTGTGTCAGCTTTAAATAGTGTTGGGAAAGGGGCATCGACTTGTCGACAAGATAATGTGCATGACATACTCCTGGCTATTAGGGATGTGAACAGGAGAGGAGTAGCTATATCCTTTGTATGGGTCCCAGCTCATGTAGGTATTGTAACAAATGAAAAGGTGGATAAGTTGGCCAAGGAAGCTGCTCAAAGGGACACCATAGATGTTAATATTAATTTATCCAGGGCGGAGGGTAAATGTATTGTGTGGCAGGAAACAATAAAGAAATGGCAACGGCTCTGGGAGCAGGAAAGGAATGGGAGGCACCTATTCTCACTATCTAGTAGAGTCTCTGACTCTGGTACTGTTTGTAAAAGAGGGGGCAGTGGACGTAGGGACGGGGTTATTGTTTCTAGGCTGAGGATTGGTCACACGTTGCTGAACAGCACTTTATATATTTAAGGGAAACATCCGAGTGGTTTGTGTTTGTGTCAGGAACCCGAGACAGTGCAGCATGTTTTGGTTTCGTGTGGAAACTATGACCGCCAACGACGGAAGCTATTACGAGGGTTGCGGGAAGTTGGATTGGAAGTTGTCTCTCTGAGAAGTATTTTGGAAGTAGGAGCAAGTGGGGGGGGAAAGCGGTGATTTTTCAAATTTTTGAGAGACACTGGCTTGTATAGCAGGATATAATGTAACATGGTGTTAGTCCCATAGATGGCGGCAATGCAACTTTTTTGGATGCCGGCTGCCTTAAAACCTCAAAGAAGAAGAAGAAGAAGAGTCTTGGCTACCCTAGGTGAAAATGCTAGCTTTGATTATTATTTGATTATTAACTTTGTCGCTTGGAGGGTCTGGCTGAAAGTTTATTGCAGTAAGCAGCATCTTAAGACACAGAAGTTGACCCTGCAGTGTAGGAATTTGGATGAAGTGCATTGACTTAATTTTTCGATATACGATTCCGTTAATGCCGGAGCAGTCTGACGCCCTTCTTGTTGTAGCCTATCCATTTCATCAAAGAATAGAACCGCCAGTGCGTTGTTCCGTTGTCGTGAAAACACACGCACACAAACACACCAAGTCACCCACACACACACAAAAATTAAGTTCCCGTAGCGACAGAGCAGCTACGGTAGTTAACGGAGCACAACAGGTGACACCGAAGCCACAAAAAACGGAACTAATCGGCACATTTAGTTGGATTTTCTGTTTGTGACATTGCATCTTATTTTGGGGTTGGTGAAATAATCATGTATCCTTCAAACCAACCCCGTGTTGTACCCTTGGATCCTCCCCAGCTGCGTTTTTTACGTTCACAATCTATCACAGACCGTATATGGTTTCTATCTCCCGCTCTTGGCTTGCTTGCTATGACTGAACGAGTATATATGGAAATAAATAAATACAGAAATGAAAGAATATGGAAATAAATTAATATAAAAATAAATAAATACAGAAATACATGATCACAGAAATAAATAAATAGGGAAATAATATTGATTAATAAATGAATCATTTTATATATTTTTATGTATATTTTTATGTATAAATATTTTTATTGATGCATATATTTATTTATTTATTTATTTCTTATTTCGGCAGACTTGGTCCTCCATACAATTATTGTACTCTAGCTAGTTAAGTGATACAGGGCATCAGATCGCACACAGCTAAATGACTGTTTGACTAAAATTATCTTTACCGACCTAGTCAAGTAAACAATCTAATAAATCAGCAGAAATCCCCATCCCTACAAATGTATAAAAAATAAAAACGTGCCTGTCCAGTGAAAATAAATCCCCACCTGCTGAGCTCGGGCTGACGCCGGCTCTGTGTCTCATTGACAGAGGCTGCTGCGGCCCGCCATACGGGCTGAGCAGAGGCTGCTCAGTTTAGACCAGCGGTATCTAACTACTATCAGACCGGACCTCGCGGCCGCAAAACACCCGACTCTCCCGATTGCCACCCCGCACCTGGTCTTTCTCAAAAAAAGTCGTGGGGACAAAATGACTCATGACGAAATCACAGTGTGTGATTAACGAACACAGTGTGTTGCTGTGAACTCATGAAGCTCCCGCAATCACCTGGTTTTACTGTATCGGGCTGTTGCTAACTAATGTTGCACAGAGAAAGCGTTTATGGCTTCTTTCGACAAAATACAATGGAACAAAAATAGCATGACTGCCGCAATTATTTAAGACCTTAGAAAATGAGATTTAAGACTTAAAGACAGTTTTAGACCGTAAATTCTGGAAAACGATATTAAGGCTATTTAAGACTTTAAGGATCTGCGGACACTAATCACATGCAATATTTTATGTCCCTGAAATTATTTCTGTGGTAAAAAAAAAATATGTGTAATAAGTTTCCTATGAATTAATACAATACATTATCCCTTAAATGTCACCCTTAATATTTTGAACATGTTCATTCGTCTTGGCTCAAATCTACTTGCTGTTAAACTTATCATCCGGATATTTTGCGTTAATTACAAGTGAGATAATTAAATATTTCATCTCGAATCAATATTGATTGTCCAATTATTTGCCCAAGTTAGTTTTGATATTGTAGTAAGTTAATGCATTTGCTGTATAACAGTGGCTGGTTGTCACGAAGATGACAGATTTGACGTGTTTCCCCCTTTTGCAGCGACATTCCTCTGCAGACAGGGTGCCCATTCTCGATTAAATTGCCCTCAGAAATGATGAAAAGAATAGACAAATTTGACAGGGCCCCCTGCTGGCCCATTGCCCTGGGCAAGTGCCCAGTAGGCCTGTGCTTTAATCCGTGCCTGCTGTATATTTAAAACATCTTTTCATTTAGGAATTCCTACACAATCTAATTAGTTAAAGTCAAATACCTTTGAAAACATGGTTAGCTCATATGGCCTTTGTGGTGTAGTGGAAACGACCATGGTCTCTTAACCCACGGACCAGGGTTTGACTCGAGCCCGCCACGAATGTATATATATTTATGGTGTTCACAGTATGGTAATCATACACAGTTCATTACTACTTTTATTTTTATTAGCGATCGATTGCTGTTGTTCATTTTGTTCCTCTACATCGATTAATCATAAACTGTTCGTTATTTCATAAACTACTGTAGTAATGGGCACATCATAAACTAGTAATGAGTACAGTAGTAGATCTATTACTGATTGTAATAATTTGATTTCAACAGGAATTGTGACCAGATCTATCGACATTGATATCTATCGTAAATTTTAGGCGTTGCTTTTGTGTGGGAAAATATTAGCTATCTTATTTTTTGGAAAATATCAAGAAATAGGTTAAAAACGTCACCAGAACTTTTTCCTATGACTTACAGTAAGAGAGATTGCATTGTAAACTACAGTACATCTATTGTCTCGAACAATATACGTCAGTGGATGCTAGGCAATGTGAGGCAACCTCTTTATTTATTATTTTTTTATTTTTTTTCAGAGGTGGAAAAAGCTTTACTGGATCACATTTGTGGCCATGTCACGCCAACCCCTCACTGATTCCAACTGTTTTGGTGCAGAGGGACTCCTGAGGGACTTGAGTATTTTTTATGATATCTGTAGTAGAGGCAACCTCTTTATACTGTCATTGGAGGCAACAATATACGTCAGGTAAGCGACTTGTTCTTCAGGCATTCCTATGTATACGTCACAATGCTAGTTTTGAGAATAATCATCTATATCTGTGAAGAATCAATGTACCACACAGCTCAGCAGTGTGTATGATGGTAAGGATATGCACAGATCAATGATTGCTCTTTCGGGGAGGAAATGATTCAACACGTTGGCAACGCTAAGAATAGAGCTGCATTTACATGTAAACCCCAACAACTCTTTTCATACCTTAGCTATATGAGAAAATATCTCACTGATGATATGAAAAAATCGTCCTGAATTGACCTATGGACACTTTTTTGTTATCGCTGAACAACTTGAAAAAGTTCAGACCCTCACAGTACCAGTATTTGCAAACTAGTAGGCTAAATTAGGGAGGAGGAACCTGCATGTACTGTAGAATACGGCAGGAGGAACGCCCCGGACAGAACCCCAGTGTACTGTAGAATACGGCAGGAGGAACGCCCCGGAACGAGTCGAAATCATGGCGGACATTTCCTTGACAGCAGAAACTAGCATATCAAGAAAGTTGTCTCTAAAGTTTATAACAATTGAATTTCTAGCGGAAAATGGATACTACAGTAATGCTTTGTCTTCAGTGAAAGCTTAAGGAATTATCATTGTTCTATGCATATCCCTACCACACACTGCTGAGCTGTGTGGTACATTGATTCGTTACCCATTTTTGTCCCGCAAATTAAAACTTGTCTTTTGATATAGCTACTGTTTAAATAGTTACAATTTTTCCACAAAGGATTCAGGGACTCATTCTGTTTGGAGAATGCAGACGCAGTAACTACAATATTAATTTGCTTTCCTAAAGCCGTTTTAAAACAAACAAGCCATTATTTAAATTATGAAAGGTTTTCTACTGTGTATAATAATAATAACACAATTACATTGATTCGATATCAGTATATGTCCCCAAAAAACATATCTCTAGGAAGCATTAGAATTGCTATTTCCTGTTTAGTGGTCTAGCACCACACAACGACGAGTGTAGACCAACTATTGGCAACTAAATGCACCGATTGGTGCCGCGGTACGAAAAGCACCCCTTTAGTGTGTGACATCTGTACATCAATGTCTATAATTATTATTTAAAAAAACAGCTGACGGAAGGATTCGATCCAGCAATTTACAGATCGTATGGCAGTGACAGTACCGCTGCCCTATTCCAGACACATAGTCGAAAATAGGTAATTTAAATTATATGACCATGCAATTTTATGTTGCAACACATTTTTATCTTTACACGAGTCAATAAACTTAAATATGAACATGCTTAGTCAAATGTAAGACACATGTTTCATTGCTGAAATTTGAGCAGAAAATGCTTGGCAGAGGCAGAGAAAACTGTTGTCCTTTAATCAGTAATGTTAATTTTAGTTAAACACTCCCGGCTCATGAATAGTAAAGAGTTTCATTTTGCATATTGAAACGTTACTTTAACACATGTAGGCGTTTATTTAACAGGCGCAGGCGTTTATATAATAGGCGTTGGTAACAAGCGTAGGCGTTTATGTAACAGGCGCAAATGTAGGCATTTATATAACAGGCGTTGATAACGGGTAAAGGGGTTTATTTAACTGGCGAGTGCACTTGCTTAACAGGCGTACACGCTTGCTTAACAGGTGCAGCCTTCTAACGATCGCGTTTTGACTGCATGAAAACTGGACCTCTTGGCGTTCCATAACCTTCATGCCGCCCCCTGCGTTCACACCTGCTTTTGAGGAAAGCGAAATTGAACGCCTTGCATCGTTCTCCAGCCTGAAACTCGTCTCGTGGGAAATGGGCGTTTCGTGGGAAATGTCAATCACTTGAGTATTGGTCTTCCATATAATTGACTTAAATAAAAACACATTTTCATTAGTTAATTTTGTATGTGTTTCTCATTTGTTAAGAAGCTAAATGGCTATTAATTATGTTCGACGTAGTTTAGCTGGTACACATGGCATGATGTGTCCTGATTGGTTGTTGCTCCGTCACTTCAGCCAAGAAGTTCAACTATTTTCAAGTTTTTCCATGCCCTCTCGTCGCCTCCTCTGCTTCCCACCACAGGGTGAGCATCCGGTTTGGCAAATTGAAGCACACGTTTGGTGAAGTGACTTAAACCTGCCTTCTATCTTAATTCCTGCTGGGGGCGATATGTCTGGTTGCAAAAGAGCTTGGATTCTGTAGAAGTCTATGAGAAATTAAGCCACTTCTCACTTGATTCATTACTTTAGTAAACACTTTCATAATGAGCATATGGTCTCAATCGCTAGATATAAGCCTTCTGTAAAAAGTCATAATGTTCGTTTTTTAAATTATGGTCTCGTTGATTTTAAAACCGGCGTTAAAGCAAAGGGACGTTTAGGGTGTGGCTATGATGTGATTGACATTTTGCGGCCTGTCTGTCAATGACAGAGGTTTAGCAAAGCTCATCCATGACACGTGAACTTCAGTTTGGGAAAGACGAAGAAGAACATGACTGTGACACTTTAATCGCCTAATAATGTCTTGTTCAGCGTTCGGTTGCACAACAAGACACTCAAATAAGTTGGCAGTTCAGTTTTTCAGGTAAGTAACGTTACATTTTGTAATACTGTTTTTCGTTAGTCAACTTTAGCATACCAATTAACATCAGTTAACAAGCCAGATTGCACATTGCTCACCAAGGGAAGTGGGCTAACTAAATAAGTTATGCAGACCGTATAACGGATAAAAATACATGAGATATGCCCAACAGTCTCGGTGGCGATCTGTTTTTAACCATATTTCGTGTTATTGCATAATGGAAATGTTAGCTTAAAATCAAAGCCTGATATAGCTAACGTTATAGTGCTAATTCATAAACCCTATTCACACGGGATTAGTATCATTTTGGGACCACGTGTGATTCAGAAATTGTCCCCTCACATGAGTTTCTTGTGGCGCATTTGCACGGGACTCAAGCGGAGACTGCTTTAACTCAGACACTGTCACTTTTATTTGAATATACTGAAATATATGTACCCCGAGAGTTGGGCAACGTTACCCGGAGGAAAAAAAATGTTTAGTTACATATTGTTCTATCTTGGAAAAAAGTTAACATGTATATTATTGTCACATCTTAACTTAATCTATTAAATATACGTTTTAATCATTTTCACTGCAGATGCATAAGTACAGCAGATGTGGTGCCTTGTTAGGGTAAATTGATAATATACACACCTTCTGGATGTGTGATCTAAATGCACAACATGAACCACATTTCTATCCAAACAGATTTCCTTCTGATTTCCTTCTGATTTCCTTCTGCTGAAGCAATGGTTGGTGAACATGAGGAGAGACACCAGATAATGGAGCCCCAAAAAGTCACGTCTGTGCAGTTCCCACTTTGAGAAAGATCCGTTTTTCACAGACAAGCAGGTAGACATTCTATTTAATGCATTATTTGTACTTTTTATTTGTAACTTAGTGGTGTAAGTGTCTGCAATACAAAACATAACATGGAGTACCAAAACAGTGTGTGGAATCGTGGATAGCAACATTTAATGAAATCATCAGTCACCCAACACGATGTTTGTGATAATGGTGTCAAACTTTTAATTTCCACCAACATCATTTCATTACAACTGACAGAAATGGGTGCAATTGCAAGTGTATTACAGTCGTATGCAAAAGTTAAGGTGACAATTTTAATTCATATTCTGATGTAAATGTTTTCATATATACTAGGGATGGGCATTTCATGAAACTTTCTTCGTTGATCATCGGGAGAATTAACAATCGACTATCGATTAATCATACATTTTTTTATATTCAAATTCATTGTTTATTTAAATTTTTATAAATGAAAAATCCAATGAAAATAATAAAATACAGTGTGTTTTTCCTCGATGAGATCTTTATTACAAGAACAACAACTTGTGGCAGTTAAACTGGACGTTCGGTTAGCCTAAACTTGAAGATATGTGCTGCAGTGCACTAAAGGTGCGGAACCTGCAGCTGCGAGCCGGCGTTCTTAAACAGAGACCCTCGTTTAATCAAAAATAATGAAATAATTTAAAAATTCATGTTTTACAATAACTTAACCAAAAACATAATAATAGCCTAATTAGCTAGATCTGGCAGGTTTTTGTCGAAATGTAACTTAAATCTATCCAAGGCACGGATTCGAGAAAGAGGGTGAGAGAGATTATCTAACAATTAATTACGCTACATAACAAATTAGGCTACTTAACAAAGCCTCATAAAAATATCTAGTAACTCACATGCAACTTCTGCACCAGTCTGCTGATTGTTGTTGAGAAAGATAAGCATTGACATGATCTGGGGTCAGACGCGACCGCAAACTTGTGACTGTCAGTTCAGCCGCCGAAACACCGGCTCTGGGGACTGACGTTGCCGGGATGCACAGATACCTCGGCGCTAACTAGGCCAGCATGGGGAGAGAGTAGCTATGTGAGCGTGTATCCTTGCGTTCACACCTGCCATTTTTAGTGGGCGTCAAGGCGACGAGTTTCAATGTATTTTCTATGGTACAAGACGAATTGGGAGGCGCCAAGCGGTGAGCAAGAGCAGTGCACGTGAAGCGACGCATGGGAAGCAGAGGAGGCGACGAGAGGGCGTGGAAAAAGTTGAAAATAGTTGAACTTTTTGGCTGAAGCGACGAAGCGTCAACCAATCAGGACACATCACGCCATGTGTACCAGCTAAACTACGTCGAACATAATTAATAGCCATTTAGCTTCTTAAGAAATGAGAAACACATGCAAAAATAAACGAATGAAAATGTGTTTTTATTTCATCCTTGCCCACTCCACGAGTTCATCAAACCTCTTAAGCAGTCTTACCGTACATGGAGCTGTCTGGAGTATAGTGGTAACGTCATCCATGTACCCTCTCAACGGAGGTAACCTTTGGCCTGACGGTAACTTCATTCCTCCAACCACCTGCCTTGCCCCAATGAGGATGATCTCGAACGCTGCTACAAACAAAATGGG
>JACXGM010038641.1:0-10784 GCA_016801145.1 Umbra pygmaea
TAGAGTGTTGTTCTTAGTTACATCTAACAGGTTATTTCCTCTTTACAAGGTAACACCAGTATAAATAACACTGTACCACACTGTTAACACATGGTGACATCAATGTAGTGTGTTGTTCTTAGTTACATCTAACAGGTTATTTCCTCTTTACAAGGTAACTCCAGTATAAAGAACACTGTACCACACTGTTAACACATGGTGACATCAATGTAGAGTGTTGTTCTTAGTTACATCTAACACGTTATGTCCTCTTTACAAGGTAACACCAGTATAAAGAACACTACCACACTGTTAACACATGGTATCATCAATGTAGAGTGTTGTTCTTAGTTACATCTAACAGGTCATTTCCTCTTTTAAAGGTAACACCAGCATAAAAAACACGGTAACACTTTACGGTAAGGGTACATCAATCAATCAATCAATCATATTTATTTATAAAGCCCTTTTTACAACAGCAGTTGTCACAAATTGCTTTAACAGACACCCGGCCCGAGACCCCCAAAAGCAAGCAACACAAGTGATGCACAGTGGCTAGGAAAAACTCCCTAGTAGGAGGGACCTAGGAAGAAACCTAGAGAGAGGCCAGACTCAAGGGGGTGGCCAGTCCTCTTCTGGCTGTACCGGGTGGGGGATCTGAAGGTACACAGCCCATTGTAATAATGTCAATCCGTGTTCAATTATTGTCCAGCAATGAAGATATGATGGGTGGACTGTGGCCATAGTACATGAATTATCATGAATTCATGTATGAATTCATGCATGAAATATGCATTAATTCATGCAGTAATGTCTCATGAAACAGCAGGAAGTAACATGAGTTCAACATCTTTCATTCATGATTTCATGGATGAACAACACCTTAATTAAAACATTAACTAAGATGAGTACATCATCATGAATTATGATTTATTACAGATGATCATGATGTTTTCTGTGTTCACAAAAAATAGGTCTTTACTATCCATTGTGGATGGTAATTGTGGATAAAGCTACGGTCGGGAATTGAACTTCTGACTAGAAGTTTGACTCCCTACCCACTGAGCCATCTGCGCCCACTTATGAAAATGTATCTCATTTTTTATTGCTAGACCAGTGGATAATTTTTCCTAAGGCTTTCCTGTGCATTAAAAACAAATTTGCACTATAATAACAAATAATGTAATAGTCCACATAATTATAGCTAATGTAATTACACACATCTAATCCCCTCAGCCCAGGGGCATGTTTCTGAGCCCCAGAAGTTTTTAAAATCTGGTGACGTGCCTGTTGTTAAATTCTGTGTTAATGTCTTGATTCCGTGAAAATCATGGTGCTCTAACAATAACATTGTATGAAAATTAAATGGCTAAAGAATTATATATATTTGCTGAACTATTTTGTTTGAATTGATTGGACTGATGAGACTAAAATGGCAATTCACATTGGCAGCTAAATTAAGCTATTACCCAATGGTACTGTCTTTCTAAGATCAATATTATCTGCTAGGCTAGTGAGTGTTGTCATTGCTAACAAGCACATGTCATTAGCACAACGTTTTGAGCATTTATCTTTACACTTTTAATATTACTTGAAAAGCTACTCTACAGAAAACTAAATAAAATAAGATTAACTCTACATCCAATGCTTTGCAGAGATATAACATTTTATTCACACCCAATATTATTCCTTTCAACGTGTTGTCTTTCAATTAGTGGCCAGGCATCTACAACTAATTGCGTCTCCAAGGCAAATCAATAACTTTATTCATAGCACCATTTTCACACAGTACAGTGGGAATTCAAGGTGCTTTACAGCTTTAGATTAAAATACAGTTTATGAAAGAGAAAGAATTGATACATAAATATACTTTTGTAAGAAAAGACCTTTGAAATATAATAACAATTAATAATTATATTGTGGTGTAGTTAAAAAAATATATAGATCTAAAATAAGTTTACTTTTTTGGAGGGATTGTAATGACTTAACTAAAAGCAAGAGTGTTGTTTTGAGTCCTGATTCAACAGTTTTTTAGAGTTTAGGCTACTTTTGAGATGAGCAGGGATGCCTGGCATAGATTGCTTCATCAAGTTTAGCCCTGGCACCTAAAATCTTTTTAAAAGTCAAGCAGCGGCATTTTGAAGAAGCTGAAGCTTGTTGATGGTATTTTTAAGGAGCCCTGTCAAAAGACCACAGCCATAGTTAACCCTAGTATAAATAAAAGTTTTTATGTGGCTATTTAGACTAATAGCAGAGTAAATAATAACTCGGGGACATAGGGGTCTAAATTAATAATTGGGAAGCTTCATTTAGCTTAATTGTACAGAAATTCAGTTTTGTTGTTTGTTACATAATACACCATATTATTACATTTTTATGAAATAAAAGTCCAACACCCACATTTTGTAATAATCACTGCATTATGTAGTAATTTATAACAAAATGCAGGGAAATTTATTACATATTGTGTTCAAGATAGTTATTACAAGATGTGGCAGATTATTACATAATGCGGTTTTATTACATAATGAAGTGAAAATATATTACATTTTATTAAGTTATTATATAATGCAGTGTTATTACATAATGCAGTGCTACACATGCACAAAGTGCCGGTCTGGATTTGAACTTGCGAACACTGGCATGCAAGTCGCAGATTTATCCGCCTATCCACCATCCCCGACCTTAGACCTAACAAAAACAAAGCTATTTACATGCTATATCATGATCTTCATATGTTGATATTTAACGTTATTCAAGTATTATATTTAGTTCCTTACGAACGTTATTGACCCTCTCATACATTCATATTTCACATATTTTGGTTTAAAAAAATAGTTCCCTCAGAATGAATGTCATGTGATTTTGGGCTCATAATATGTTATTTGTTAATATATGTTATTGATTATATATTCAATAAAGGGTGATTAAAAACACAAACTCCTCCTCTCGTTAAAAGCATGAATGTGGTGAGTGATGTGTTTGGGCCCTGTGGCAAGATTCAAACAGAACCTGTAGTCATAGGGAGTAAAGAATACAATTAATATGCACTTATGAAGTTAACACATTAATAATTAATATATTTCCTTTTCTCCCCTGTTGCAATAGTCTGAGTGAAAGGTACAATATGTAGTTTTCCAAAACAATAACAAAAGATGTACTTTGCATAAAAAAGCAAACATCACTATACCTATATTATATATATTTCTAAGTTGTGTACTTACATTATCCTAAATGTTTCCACCAGCAAATGTTTTCCAAACCCAGAGAAATTTGTAATATAATTCGAAGACACAGGACATTTCATTTTGTCTTCCGTCTATGGCGTCATATAACCTTTGACTGCTGTATAACCAACTATTTGCTCTAAGATCCAGGGAACCGCCAAACATAACGTGAATAAAGTTATAATATTTTTAACAATACATTACTTTGTCAGTAAACATTTTTTTCTACCAGAGATGTTAGATTGGAAGGTTGTCATTGACGACAATAACAAAACCCATGATCCCACGCTTCTTCCAGATGTCATCAAGTACATATTTTGCTATTGTTTTGATTAAGAGCCCCCTAGCGGCCAAAAACTACATATTGTACATTTAAGAACAGAGACATGCTTAAAGGAGTGTTCCACAGTAAATCAGTTTCATAGTATACCATTTACAAATGTTACCATAGATGATTTATGTCATATACACGTCTGTTCTTTTTTTCAATATATCAGAGAAAAGCCGATAGTATATTTCAGTTCCTTTCGCATCCACTGGGGTGCTTCCGTATCCATCTAAACTTGAGCTACCACAACTCCCAGAATTCCAAGCGACTTTAGTGCCCGTCCCCGTTTGAACACACCGACAGAGAACATGGGCAATTCAAAAGCACACCTCTGTAGAACTTGACGCTAGAAAGTTATACATATTTGTTTTTGAAATTGTAGTCTAATTTCTATTCATCATGCCTGTTTGATGTTCTGTGCCTGGTTGCAGAAATTACAAGCAAGCCCAAAAAGAAGGAGTAATCTTTCACACTTTACAATAGGCTATAAAAAGTTAGGGTCTGCAGTCAGCATTTTAGGTCGGAAGATTATGAAAGGGATCTACGTGCTAAATTAACCGGCACTACAGCCCGAAAGCGGCTGAAAAGCGATGCGATCCCATCCATTTTTCTTTATCTAGAAAGAGTAGCCTACGTTGCCTTGCGAAAGTATTCGGCCCCCTTGAACTTTTTGACCTTTTGCCACATTTCAGGCTTCAAACATAAAGATATGAAACTGTAATTTTTTTGTGAAGAATCAACAACAAGTGGGACACAATCATGAAGTGGAACAAAATTTATTGGATATTTCAAACTTTTGTAACAAATAATGAACTGAAAAATTGGGTAGGCAAAATAATTCAGCCCCCTTAAGTTAATACTTTGTAGCGCCACCTTTTGCTTCCATTACAGCTTTAAGTCGCTTGGGGTATGTCTCTATCAGTTTTGCACATCGAGAGACTGAAATTTTTGCCCATTCCTCCTTACAAAACAGCTCGAGCTCAGTGAGGTTGGATGGAGAGTGTTTGTGAACAGCAGTTTTCAGTTCTTTCCACAGATTCTCGATTGGATTTAGGTTTGGACTTTGACTTGGCATTCTAACACCTGGATATGTTTATTTGTGAACCATTCCATTGTAGATTTTGCTTTATGTTTTGGATCATTGTCTTGTTGGAAGACAAATCTCCATCCCAGTCTCAGGTCTTTTGCAGACTCCATCAGGTTTTCTTCCAGAATGGTCCTGTATTTGGCTCCATCCATCTTCCCATACATTTTAGCCATCTTCCCTGTCCCTGAAGGAAAGCAGGCCCAAACCATGATGCTGCCAACACCATGTTTGACAGTGGGGATGGTGTGTTCAGGGTGATGAGCTCTGTTGCTTTTATGCCAAACATAACGTTTTGCAATGTTGCCAAAAAGTTCAATTTTGGTTTCATCTGACCAGAGCACCTTCTTCCACATGTTTGGTGTGTCTCCCAGGTGGCTTGTGGCAAACTTTAAACAACACTTTTTATGGATATCTTTCAGAAATGGCTTTCTTCTTGCCACTCTTCCATAAAGGCCAGATTAGTGCAGTATACGACTGATTGTTGTCGTATAGACAGACTAGCCCACCTCAGCTGTAGATCTCTGCAGTTCATCCAGAGTGATCATGGGCCTCTTGGCTGCATCTCTGATCAGTCTTCTCCTTGTATGAGCTGAAAGTTTAGAGGGACAGCTGGGTCTTGGTAGATTTGCAGTGGTCTGATACTCCTTCCATTTCAATATAATCGATTGCGCAGTGCTCCTTTAAACTTCTCCACAACAGTATCTCGGACCTGCCTGGTGTGTTCCTTGTTCTTCATGATGCTCTCTGTGCTTTCAATGGACCTCTGAGACTATCACAGAGCAGGTGCATTTATACCAGTGGTGTCAAGTAACTAAGTATTAATACTTCGTTACTGTACTTAAGTATTTTTTTCTTGTGTCTCTACTTTACTTGAGTATGTATCTGTCTGCCAACTTTGTACTTTTACTTCACTACATTTTATTACAACAATAGATAATTTTACTTCTTTACATTTTCCAAAACAAAGTCGTTACTCGCTACAAAATTAAAATTAGTCATATTGGAGGAAATGCCCAAAATAATTATTTACTAATATCTACGTTATCGTTATAAGTTGTTATCCAATCGCTTTAGCCATGCATTTAATATTGAGCAAATCAATTTGAAACCACACCCACCAACAGCTGTAGTGTCGTCCCAAGTATACGGATGTATAAGCTTTGTTATAAACTCGTTTTCTTTCAGTGGTCACGATTGGTTACAGCTTTTCCCCTCATTTAAGTATAAGTGATATGTTTTCCCTAACGATACTGTAAGTATCCAAGCAGTTCAGTGGTGTTATACGATACAGTTTATCAATTAGCTTACAATATTGTAGCCTATCCTCATTTTAAGCGCAGCTGTGTGGACGGCGGGAACGATGCATGAATATTCCATAAACTGAAAATGTGCAGCGAGCATTGGAACAGCCTTCGCCAATCACAGTGTCATGTCGAGAGAAAAAATTCTGCCCGACTGAACCCAGTACGTAGTCCATCCCTTCTTTCATCCCGGAGTCACCCATGAAGGTAGTATACAGGTCCTTCTAAAAAAAATAGCATTTTGTGATAAAGTTCATTATTTTCCATAATGTAATGATAAAAATTAAACTTTCATATATTTTAGATTCATTGCACACCAACTGAAATATTTCAGGTAATTTATTGTTTTAATACTGATGATTTTGAACTCCTGGAAATCCAGAGTTCTCGCGAGAGCACAATTTGAATTTGCTCAGCAAGTTACTCTGGTATCGAGTAATGCTGCTCATTAACTATGCCCTTGTAGCCGAGCTGCACCAATCACATCGGTGTATCTGATATAGGCGGGCCAGAAGCGTGTTAAAACAGATGAAGACAGCGCTGCAAGTGCGACCCTAAAGTAATTAGTAAACATTGTAAGATCGCTATGGATGTACACCAGTTGTTTGAAACTCCTTTGGCCGCTACAACGAATGAGTTACACTTGGTTTTTTGTCTAAAAGAGGAATAGAAGACGGCACTCAAATCATTACTTTTTATGAAGGACGTTTTTGCACTTTTGCAGACCGGATACAGCAAGGGTTTAATCTACCAGTTAGCTCCGTCATAGGGTTAGTGAAAACCCACTGGTGAATGGTCGTAGTGTTATCCAATTGCGTACAGTAAGAAATTTTCAAATGCATGCTTGGTGCCGCCCCTCGAGTTGAGTCCTTTACATCACTCGATCCCAGACCCTAAATTGTTCAGGATTTGGGTCTGGATTTTTCCAGGCTAAGGCTTCCTTTGGCCTCCTAGAAAAACCGCCACTGATTAAAACAAAATGTAAATCAAAATGTAACATTACTTACCGGAAAAACTGAACTGCTGACTCCTTTAAGTGTCTTGTCGTACAACCGCCATAGCCACGCCCTAAAACACCTCCTGCTTTATGAGACCATAATTCAAAAAATCAACATCCTTTTGTATTGCAGAAGACTTAACCTCTTAGGGATCAGTATCCTTATCCATCAGTTTTGCCAAAAAGTGGACTGGAATCACAGTTCACAAATGTAGGTTATATATACAGGTCTCATATCGAAAGAAAGCTTAAATACTCAGGAATTTAGCTATTGTCTCCATTTTACAATAGCTTTAACAAAAATACCACCTCACAACATAATCAGGGTAAAAAATAGAACCATTTACCAGCCAAATGTTGGTAAAATATGCAGGTGGCTGGTAGATTTACTCATCAGCCAAAAAAGAATAGTAATCTATTGAGTGGCTGGTAAAATCTGAAAATTCAGTAGTCGTTTGGCTGTGGGATGAAAAAGTTCATTTTGAACCCTGGTCATAATGTGAGGTATGTGGCTTGTACAGAAGCACCTCAAAGAAAACAGAAGGTGGATTAAAATCATTGCTTACAACTGCAATTTTTTTATTTATATATACATGTCTCATACGTACAGAAAGCTTAAAGGACAACTCCAGGGCAAAATGAACCTAGGGGTTAATAACACTATTGTACCAAGTCGACCGTTCTCTGGGAAATGTTTTGATGCTAATCGAATGTGCCCAGTTTTAGTGTAAATTGATAATTAGGTTATAATGCTAGTTTTGTGGGCATGGATGAAGTAAAAATAAATTGCTATTTTATACCACTAACAAGGCTCAAAATAGCACTACACTTCCACGGTAACATAATGAGGGTCCATACATGCAAACCGAAGCATTGAGAACTTTGTAAGTGTACAGCCAGTTTATTAAAAAGATAGTTTTAAAGAGAGTACCGTTCGTGTATACAGCCAGGAGCTATCTTTGGAAAACTGAACAGTCGAACCACAAACACTGTGCTACGTTCCATTGGACCCATGGCAAGAGGTTTTGCGATCATTCATGCAGATCAATGAGCAAGAGTTACAGCTGGCAATGTGAACTAAAATCAAACACAACTTGCTCACAGTTCAGCTTACGTAGCACAGAAATTGTGGTTCGACTAAGCGAGTCTGTTTTCCTATGATGGCACCTGGCTGTACACACGGTACTGTCTTTTAAACTATCTTTTTAATAATCTCTCTGTACACTTACAAATTTCTCAATGCTTCGGTTCGCATGTAGGCACCCTCATTATGCTACCATGGAAGTGTGGTGCTACTTTAAGCCTTGTTAATGGTTTATAATGGTGATTTATTTTTACTTCATCCATGCCATCACAACTAGCGTTTTAAGGTTATTATCAGTTTGCACTAAAACTGGGCACATTCAATTAACATGAAAACATATCCCAGTGAACGGTAAACTCTGTAACAATATGTTATTAACCCCTAGTTTCATTTTGCGCCGGAGTTGTCCTTTAAAAACTCAGGAATTTAGCTAATGCCTCAGTTTTACCATACCTATAACGACCAAAACTGTCACGAATCCGCCCACCTGAGCTGTCTTCCCCTCTTCTTATGTGTGCCTCCCCTCTATTCTGGTATCCCTTGTGTGTGTGTGTCTGGTTTGTTTTGTGTTTGTATGTCTGTTCCAGTCCCCTGAGTCACCAGTTCCCTACACACCATGAAGGCACACGTTCCTGAGCACCAGTCCCCAGCCCTAATCATCACCTGCACCTGATGATCTACCACACCTGGGCTGATTGCTGCTCTCCCTTCATAAGGGGACACACCTGTGCTGATTGCTGCTCTCCCTTCATAAGGGGACACACCTGGGCAGATTGCTGCTCTCCCTTCATAAGGGGACACACCTGGGCTGATTGCTGCTCTCCCTTCATAAACGAGATGACAGCCATCAGTCCTTGCCGGATTATTGTACTTCCCAGTGCGTAAAGTCTCGAGCCAGATACTTGAGATCTTTTTTTTTTTTTTTTTTTTTCAATTTGAGAATTGTTATTTTGAACATTTTGCTATTTCTAATCTAAGTACTATGCCCTTATGGTTACGCCCAATAAACTCCAGTTCTCTGTGTCTCTATCTCCAGTTCATTCCTGTGATGATAATCCGTAACCCTTGTTTACCTGGATGCATAATTTTAACACCTGTCTGTGCTCTCCTGGATACCTGCATGTACACCTGACCGTGCTCTCCTGGATATCTGCCTGTAACATCTGGTATCCTAACTGGCCTTATAACTATTCCTGCCAGTCATCTGCTATTAGTTCTCCCAAGCTCCATAGCATATCTACTCATCAATAAATCACATTGTTATTGTACTCAACATTGTATCCTGAGCCTGATAGAATAATCCAGCGGAAATGGAAGCCGTTCAATAAGCAGTGTCACGACAGGGGGCTCTGACCACCGAATGGCACTCAAAGGTATCATGACTACGTTACAAGAATTTTCTGTTGGGGTCTCTTCTATAAAATCTATATCTCAATATATGGCTGTGTAGTTGTCTTTCATAGAGGATGTAGGAAAATAAAAACAGAAAATAATTATGCATTTTCTATATTTCACTGTGTACATTTATTCTAAAAAACATATCCAAACTATACAAAGTATTTCCTTTTAAAAAATATCAACCATGTTTAAGATCCAGTGTAACAAGAGGTTAACTTTAGGTCTTTTTCAATGTGGAATTTGGCAATCAGGGGGTGATCCCTAAAAGGTTAAAACTAGCGATTGAGGCCATAAACTCATTATGATAATGTTTACTGAGGTAAAGATCAAGTAAGAAGTGAGTCACTTTCTCATAGACTTTTACAGAAACTGACCTCCTTTTCCAACCACACGTGTCACCCCCAGAATTCAGATAGAATGCAGGTTTAAAGCACTTCCGCATTTGCTTCACTTCGCCGAACGGATGGTTTGTACGTTAACATATACAGTCTATGGTCGCAAGCTGATCAAGGCCGCACCCTTCACCTTACCCACCTTTCTCCTCATTAGCATTTAAAGCTACAGACACAGAAATGCCACGTCCTAAGGAAAGCTCATTGTGGGACTGGCTCTTAGTGGCTGTAATTCTGCACCAAAGCTGAATTTTTGGAAAGAGACTTCAGTATTCAGACTACAGTATAAGGGGACCACTAAGGCCTATATAAAAGCATCCAAAAAGTAGCATGTCATAGGACCTTTAAATCAAATATTTGACTGTGATTTAGAATGTTATTAAATGAATGTAATATTTAGAAATTAGTTTTGATATACATTTTCAGGTCAGCCTTATTCAATGATGGCAGTGTGAAAGTGATGGTAACACCAGACATTGTCTCCCTCTACAGGATCTATTGAGCAACTGCAACCTCTTGCTGAAGACCTATGAGACCGAAACAGTGGTAGATGGAAATCAATAAAAAAATTAAAACATGACATTTATCTTCCTAAAAGTATGCAATGAATTTAGCTTTATTTGTTGTTTATTTCACTTGATACACTTTTGTCAAACCATTTTAACAGCGGTAGCTTTTTCAACATTTAGGAGGCGGGAGCTTTCTTCTTGACCACTCTCCTCCTAGGAGGTAATGGGTTTGAGGCGGGGTTTGCAATCGGGGCAGAGTCTGCATTCAGGGCGGGGTTTGGTTTAGAGACCTGGACCGAGGCACCGCTGTTGGTCCGCTCAGCCTTGACCTCGTCAATAAAGGTTTCTATGGCAACAAACTTCTCGGAGAGGTCACCAAGGTGAGCCTTAAGAGCATTAAACTCTTTGTAGAGGTCATCAAGAGCCTCCGACAGGGGCTGGATCCTAGGAGGAGAGGAGGAGAGAGGTGAGGAGTAGAGAGG
>JACXGM010038642.1:0-10847 GCA_016801145.1 Umbra pygmaea
AGTTAGTGCTTAACATGGCCTCCAGAATTCTCACTGGAAACACAAAATTTGAACATAGTACCCTAATTCTAAATTCTAGTCTCTCTACACTGGCTGGCCATTAAGGTTAGGGCTGATTTCAAATGTTTTACTGTTAACCTATAAAGCACTACATTAACTTTCCCCTACTTTTCTGTCTAATTTGGTGCTGCCTTACGTACCTACTGCACGTTACGTTCACAAGACGCAGGCCTCCTTACTGTTCCTTGAATTTGTAAACAAATAGCTGGAGGAAGGGCTTTCTCATATAGAGCTCCAATTTTGTGGATTGATCTGCCAACCTATGTGAGAGATGCAGACTCTATGATATAGTGTACTGTGGCCCAGGAGGCTAAAAGTGTACAGCGGCACTGTTTGACAAATCACACATGCTGGTTTGCCTGGTATGCTCCACTCTCTTTTATGGGTTTTGACAAACACTCCACAAACAAAACCATCTCTGCCTGGGAGCAGGAAATGGGTGATAAATTCACTGAGGAGTGTTGGGGTGAGGCGATATCGTTAACTCAACCACATCCTTTGTCCGTCTAAGACTTATACAGTTTAACACTAGAACTGCCAGAGCTTCCACACCATCTATAACTGCCAACTACTCACGCCACTCAGCGCCATTAGCATACAAATCATCCTGATTTAAAAAATGCATTTTCCTCCACAGCCTCCGAGCCTTTACTGCATCCAGTGATCAAGAGCATCACCCCTATTGTGTTTTTAGAAGCCTAGGTAAAATGGTCTCCTAACTACATAATTTATAGGTTTTTGTCGTTTTTGAAGGTATTATATAACGGTCGAATATATACTGTATAATTGGAAAGGATACATGCTGTAATATTTTTATTTTTTTTAGGCTCTATAGAATTAGAATTCTTAAGTCTATAGAATGAAAATCCACCACAGTTACTTTATTCACAAATAAACCAGTTATAATTTTCATTAGGTTTTAAAGTGTTGCTGTAGAAGGTAAAAAATATGTTCAACTAACATATGGAGATCACGTGTAGCACAATTTGAAATATAGGCTATAGTGCGGCTATACGGCTTCCTGTTTTGGGGTTTTATTCATTTTCAATTTCTGGCTTTTTTGTTAGTATTTCTTGGATACATTAAAATCAGATTTTTCATACCGTAGGTTGGAATTTTAATAAAACTAGTGCTTTGTGTTTGCTACTCAACTGCATTTATTTGCCTGCCCATCATTAATAGTTTCCCCCATATACAAATTAAATGCCTTTTGATTGTATTGGGCAGGCAAACTAAATTATCAGAATTTTTAAGCAATGAATAAATTAAAGTTCTTGTAAAATGATCAAAACTTTGAAGAAACATTCATAGCTAAATGTAGTGTATTACATGGATAGTGTATGAGATGCAAGCATTGTAATTAATCCCCTTAAGTGTAGGTGAATATTTCTATGAAAACAGGGCTCTACGCTGGCCTTAAGGAGTACAATTTTTTTCTCCATTTTAAAAATTTGGAAAGCAAAGTATATGGGCTAAGGACTACAAACAATATGCAGTGTTTTGTTTCACCAAAAAGCACAACATACAATGTTTTATTTATATCAAAGACAGACCAGCACATTTCCATTGGCAAACACTGTGGAAGCACAACTCATCATGTCATTGCAATTCCTGTTCAAATGGCAAAATAAGCACTAGGAAATCAGTGTTCCATCTAAACCATTTTTGACATTCGAGCCAGGGGGGCAAAACAAATAAAAAGCAGAATATGAAATCAGATGTATTACCTACCACCATTTAGTTGTTTTGTGTTATTTAAAATATTTATAAAATATCTGGTCATGCCAGATGCAATTATTGTACTCATTTTTTAAACAATGCAATTACCTGTTTCAGCCACTGGGGGGGAGTGCCCCCTTCCCCCCTGCAAACTTTGCGTATAATCTAAATTGTGTATATACTGTATATATACACTCACCTAAAGGATTATTAGGAACACCATACTAATACTGTGTTTGACCCCCTTTCGCCTTCGGAACTGCTTTAATTCTATGTGGCATTGATTCAACAAGGTGCTGAAAGCATTCTTTAGAAATGTTGGCCCATATTGTTAGGATAGCATCTTGCAGTTGATGGAGATTTGTGGGATACACATCCAGGGCACGAAGCTCCCGTTCCACCACATACCAAAGATGCTCTATTGGGTTGAGATCTGGTGACTGTGGGGGCCATTTTAGTACAGTGAACGCATTGTCATGTTCAAGAATCCAATTTGAAATGATTCGAGCTTTGTGGCATGGTGCATTATCCTGCTGGAAGTAGCCGTCAGAGGATTGGTACATGGGGGCCATAAAGAGATGGACATGGTCAGAAACAATGCTCAGGTAGGCCGTGGCATTTAAACGATGCACATTTGGCACTAAGGGGCCTAAAGTGTGCCAAGAAAACATCCTCCAAACCATTACACCACTACCACCAGCCTGCACAGTGGTAACAAGGCATGATGGATCTGTGTTCTCATTCTGTTTACGCCAAATTCTGACTCCATCACACAAATCGAGACTCATCAGACCAGGCAACATTTTTCCGGTCTTCAACTCAGCCATTTTGGTGAGCTCTTGCAAATTGTAGCCTCTTTTTTCTATTTGAGGTGGAGATGAGTGGTACCCGGTGGGGTCTTCTGCTGTTGTAGCCCATCCGCCTCAAGGTTGTGCGTGTTGTGGCTTCACAAATGCTTTGCTGCATACCTCAGTTGTAACGAGTGGTTATTTCAGTCAAAGTTGCTCCTCTATTAGCTTGAAGCAGTCGGCCCATTCTCCTCTGACCTCTAGCATCAACAAGGCATTTTCACCCACAGGACTGCTGCATACTGGATGTTTTTCCCTTTTCACACCATTCTTTGTAAACCCTAGAAATGGTTGTGCATGAAAATCCCAGTAACTGAGCAGATTGTGAAATACTCAGACTGGCCCGTCTGGCACCAACAACCATGCCACGCTCAAAATTGCTTAAATCACCTTTCTTTCCATTCTGACATTCAGTTTGGAGTTCAGGAGATTGTCTTGACCAGGACCACACCCCTAAATGCATTGAAGCAAATGCCATGTGATTGGATGAGTAGATATTTGCATTAAGGAGAAATGGAACGAGTGTTCCTAATAATCCTTCAGGTGAGTGTATATATATCTACGGCTTGGTCACTAAAAGAGAATGTTATTCTATTTTTACTACACAAAATTCTACACAGTGCACCTGTCAAGCACAAAAACAAAAAATGTAACATCAGGAAATGATTTCTGTTTCAAATATAGTCAAGGGCACAGGAGCAATGGGTACCTGTCAACCCAAATGTAGAGGCAGGTAATGTGCAACCCTCCCCCATAATAAGAGAAATATGCTTAATAATATACATGTGTAACCCACCATTTCAAACTCAATTGTACACCCTTGAACAGGGCCGCTAAAGTAATAAAAAGGGCACCCTACATGCGCACATGCACACGCATACATGTGTGTAGACACTCTTTCCAATAGTCACTCTTTCTATTTTTCCATTCCCCAATGTTGCCACAACCATTTATAATCATACACTATGTTCTGAACTTAGGCCTAGTTCAGTCTCCTCTAATATCTTATTCCTTTAAAAAAGCACCAATTTAACACGTTTTCATTAAAGTAATATAATTCAGTCAGGTTGTGTTCAGTTGATCAGACCAATTACTTATGAGTAGGCTAATATAGACAAAGGTGACACAGGGTCATATTGCTCAGTGGTTTGGGAGTCAGACTTGTAAGCGGTTCCCAACCCCGACTGTAACAAATTTTATTGTGTCCTTTCCTTGAGCAAGGCACTTTACCCTATGTTGCTCCGGGGGGATGTCTCTTTATTCACTGTAAGTTGCTATGGATAGGCGCATATGCTAAATGACTAAAATGTAAAATATAAAAAATGGGACAAGGCCAACCATTTATTCATATGGACTATTCTACTAATTTCATAATTGTAAGTGTTGTTGTTTTAAAAATGCATTGGTATTCCTTAATTAAAACAGTGCAAAGTAGTAAACATGCCATTCTCAGTCATTTTACTCAGGGTTGTTGCAAGTAATCGTGGCCCCTATGAATATATATATATATATATATATATATATGTCTGGGCACCCATATTAAATATATTCAAATTAATAGTATTATGTTATTATTAAGATCTGAACAGTGCCTGCAGTCCTTGTCTTCCAATACCAGAGAGTTTTTTGACATTGTATCTCTCTAATCTAATGCCTATGCCAAGCTATTTCATCCAAAACTATACTGAGTTACAGTTCATATAAAGACAGCCAATTGACTGGGTCAAAATCAAAGCATCTTGCAAAAATGTCACTGATGTTACAGACCTGTTTATGTGGAAATCAGGCACACTGTTTCATGGTGCATATGTGTATTCCCATAAATCCATTGATCTTAATATACTTATTCAATAGATGTCCTTACTTAAACACTTACGTAGGAAGTCATTGAAAGATTTAAGTCACATAGCCTACTACTGTACATGATGCACCACTAACATGGCAGATTATTACATTGTGTAGGTTAATAAACCAATGTTTCAAATAACTACATAAACTGGATAATGAGCCACAGGAGTTGATTCATACTTTTGAAAATAATTGACCAGTCTTTCCTACTCATTTGCCTTACCTTTCTATCCTGGTTCATTCTCCAATTTGTTGACTGCTACAGTACTTCTATTCTGTCCTGCTGCACTACCTGCCTCTGACTGGCTGGCAGCACTTTCTGTAGAGGAGGATAGACAAAGGCAGTGTTGATTAATGCGCACATTATTAGAGCCTGACCGATAAAGGATTTTTAAGGCCGATACGATATAAATATTTGGTGATTTTAAAATTCGATATTCCGATATATTGGCCGATATATATTTTACAGAAAATTCAGAAATGAGTAAGAAAACATAAACAGATTTCCCTAACATTAGTTCTTTGTAGTTATTTATGAGTCCTCACTAAAATAATATGATAATGCAGTTTAAAAATAAACTTGTTTGTTTTATTGTCACAACAGAACAGAGGAGCATCAAAATATATTAAGGTTCTTATAAATAACATGTATAAAAATACAAACTTAAGTTACGAAACTTAAAGTCATTTGAATATTCTGTTAAGTTCTGATAAATAACAACAACAGCAAAATATAAACTATTTACAGTATAGGAGGTAGTGTACTGAATCAGTCAGTCCTTAATAGCCTCAGTTCAGAAGAGGAAGTTTAAAAAATATATATTTTTTTTAATCAGCCATTATAATTGACGATACTGATAGTTTGGAAAATGCCTAATATCGGGCTCTACACATTATATTGACTACTAAACAATAATTGGTAGCATATGGAATAATCTGATTCTGGAAAAGTCAAGGATTGAATGTTGGATAGCTGTTTTATTTGTTTAACTTGCACTTTAATATTTAGTCACATTCACCACAAAAAATGACACTAACATGTATACTTCTAGTTTAATTTGATACCCTGGTCGCCATCCAAGGCTTAGAATTTATCTCAATACAGAGGATACAGGAGCAGATTAATCTCAATAGTGGAGTAACTGTGACAATTGCATTCATTTTATTTGTAACGGTGACACCTTAATTTTGATAGCCCTAAGACGACAACAAAAACAACCTTTTTCCATCACATTTGCTCACGGATCACTAGGGATATCTGTTGAGTTGGACCACAATTTAACACTGGTCTACGAGAAGATGAAGTAGGGAGCTATTTCCTAACAGCCTACCTGCTTGCCTACTACAGTGTTTCCTTAATGTTGATTGGGTAATGGCGGACGCCACGGTATCAGAATATACCAAATCTGATAATATACGTCATTGTGTGTGAATAGAGGTGAATAATAAAAAGATATATATATTTGTTTGTGTTGCAGCGAAGTGTCAGTTCCATTTCATACATAAAACATTTGGTAGTGGTGGCGCGGGGGGGGTGTTCGGACAGACCTGCCCCCACTGCTAAAAAAATCCTAAAGGAAACACTGTACACTAGTGCCTTCAGGAGTTGCTTGCGTAAACTAGCCTACTGCCTGAGACAGAGTGGACAAGATACAAATTTGCCCATGCGGCCTAGTAGGTTACTAAATAACAGGGTATACATTATTCAATATAACGATGCATGCTTTCCCTTTGCAATATTAAAGGGTTTCCCAGGTCAGCTGCATAGAAAAGAAACTGAGTGGTAGCCACTTTCACTGGTCAATCCAGTTTAAAATGATACTTGTTGAAAAGCATTTGCTGGCTTTAAAATGACACTACAAAACAAGATAAATGTTACAGTTTATTTATCAACATCAGCTAAATGGTTTTGGAAACAGACTACTGTTGTGATCTTACCCTGCTTTTCACCGTCTCTTAACAGAAAAACTATATGAGGCTCTTGCAGGCAGGCAAATGTGACAGGTCACGTTAACTTGCTCTCCATAGGAATGAATGGGGTTTGTTTTGTCCATTCATCTATACGGTCTGTGGTTAGTGCGTTGCACTGGAATGGTACACAACAAACTGGCTGCCATTCTGCCACATTGATTTGAATTGGAATTACATTTCTAATCATTCAATTTCTATGGTAGATGTATACTAATTACACAATACTTTATCCTACCTTTATTGTTAGTCTTTGAAGTCTGTTGATCCATCCAGAAATGTAAATAAAATCATACCGAGCTACATTTGCGCAGGCTACATATGAATGTCTGCCACCTGGGCACAATCCACTGTATAAAGTGCTTAATGCTTTGTTAACAAAGCCATCTCATCAACTACGAATCAACTACGAATCTGCCAACACAAAAAACTTGCTACTCTGAAATCTTGCTAAAAATATATATTGACGCAGTTTGTGCTTTGACACGAATTATGTTAATGTCAACACATCTCAAGCGCTTGCTAGCTGCCTATTCAAAGTAGATGTCAACCGATTATGATTTTAAGGCAGATACCGATTAACGATTATTGGAAGACCAAAAAAGCAGATACCGATTAATCGACCGACTTATAATGATTTTTGGGGGGGAAATAATGACATTAGAACAATACTGAAAAAAACTAACTTATAATATAACTTCTTAATAAACTACACAATATAGTTTCAGTTCTTAAATAAATATCAAATGATTGAAATTTGTTCAAACGAAATGCCAAACTAATGTCAAAACACATAGTAGGCATAGTACGATTTGTATTTGGTACAACTTTGCCTATTAAATCTTTTTTGTAAAACAAACCCTTGGGTTAAACATTTAGTCTGTGCATTTTGATAGTTGTCCTTTTATTAACCAATCGATTTGGTGGTGCACAACGGGAACCCAGATATCGGACGTAATTTCCAGAAGCACTTGATAAATATATCTGGTTTCAAAACCAATACACAAATACCACAACGAATATAAATATAACAAAAGCTGTAATTGAGAAATATGGGATTTCGTCTTTAACTACAGAATTATTCTCTTACGCGAGGAGTCAGAATAGCCTAATGTTCTTCTCTCATTTCGCCACCTTCTGACTCAACATCAGAAATAGGCTACTTTGAAAAACACATTTTTAGAACACTAGCGAGGTATATTCCCTGCTAACATGAATGCCTTTTAATTAAATGTGGTAGTAAAAAACGGTAACCTGTCTCCTGTGTATCGTTTTGAATAGGCATAGTATTTTGACAAGCTATATGTGCGCAATGACGTGTATTGTTGAATGGACAAATTAATTAAACCACCACTCATTTGGTGCCAGTACCCGATTTTGAACTACTGTTGGCTGATGATTAATTATAAATCCCCCTTATCATATGCAACGCAATATAGCTAGTTAACCCTTCTGAAGCAGTTTTTTTTTTAAAACAGGTCGTTTTTCCCTGAAAGCCTTGAGGAAAACAGAACGGATAAAAGTTTTGGTTGATAAAAAAATTTGTACAGTTCTGTCGGAACGAAAGCAGTGAAACTCTACCCACTATTCTAGACTAATATTAACCATGTGAAGCTAACAAGTGATTATATGTGACTGATATTCATTGATCCCCTTTCATGCTAGCTACAAACATACCATGGCCTCTCTGCAATCACTATTTCCTCCAGACTTGATGCTGCAGCCAGGGACAGGTGGACTGCTCATGACAGATGGTCTGGCAGCATGCATTTCCCACGTTATTTGCTATCTAATTGTAACACTAGAGGAAGTCATTTCTCTCCAGAAAAGGTATTTTGTGAAGAAGCAACAACAAGTGGCACACAATCATGAAGTGGAATGAAATTTATTGGATATTTCAAACTTTTTTAACAAATAAAAAAACTGACAAATTGGGCGAGCAAAATTATTCAGCCCCTTTACTTTCAGTGCAGCAAACTCTCTCCAGAAGTTCAATGAGGATCTCTGAATGATCCAATGTTGACCTAAATGACTAATGATAATAAATAGAATCCACCTGTGTGTAATCAAGTCTCCGTATAAATGCACCTGCTCTGTGATAGTCTCAGAGGTCCGCTGAAAGCACAGAGAACATCATGAAGAACAAGGAACACACCAGGCAGGTCCGAGATACTGTTGTGGAGAAGTTTAAAGCCGGATTTGGATACAGAAAGGGTTCCCAAGCTTTAAACATCCCAAGGAGCACTGTGCAAGCGATAATATTGAAATGGAAGGAGTATCAGACCACTGAAAATCTACCAAGACCCGGCCGTCCTTCTAAACTTTCAGCTCATACAAGAAGAAGACTGATCAGAGATGCAGCCAAGAGGCCCATGATCACTCTGGATGAACTGCAGAGATCTACAGCTGAGGTGGGCGAGTCTGTCCATAGGACAACAATCAGTCGTATACTGCACAAATCCGGCCTTAATGGAAGAGTGGCAGGAAGAAAGCCATTTCTGAAAGATATCCATAAAAACTGTAGTTTAAAATTTGCCACAAGCCACCTGGGAGACATACCAAACATGTGGAAGAAGGTGCTCCGGTCCGATGAAACCAAAATCGAACTTTTTGGCAACAATGCAAACCATTATGTTTGGCGTCAAAGCAACACAGCTCATCACTCTGAACACACCATCCCCACTGTCAAACATGGTAGTGGCAGCATCATGGTTTGGGCCTGTTTCTCTTCAGCAGGGACAGGGAAGATGGCTAAAATTAATGGAAAGATGGATGGAGCCAAATACAGGACCATTCTGGAAGAAAACCTGATGGAGTCTGCAAAAGACCTGAGACTGGGACGGAGATTTGTCTTCCAACAAGACAATGATCCAAAACATAAAGCAAAATCTACAATGGAATGGTTCACAAATAAATATATCCAGGTGTTAGAATGGCCAAGTCAAAATCTAGACCTGAATCCAATCGAGAATCTGTGGAAAGAACTGAAAACTGCTGTTCACAAACGCTCTCCATCCAACCTCACTGAGCTCGAGCTGTTTTGCAAGGAGGAATGGGCAAAAATGTCAGTCTCTCGATATGCAAAACTGATAGAGACATACCCAAAACGACTTACAGCTGTAATCGCAGCAAAAGGTGGCGCTACAAAGTATTAACTTTTCCCAATTTTTCAGTTTTTTATTTGTTAAAAAGGTTTGAAATATCCAATGAATTTCGTTTCACTTCATGATTGTGTCCCACTTGTTGTTGATTCTTCACAAAAAACGTACAGTTTCATATCTTTATGTTTGAATCCTGAAATGTGGCAAAAGGTTGAAAAGTTCAAGGGGGCCGAATACTTTCGCAAGGCACTGTATATATAGGCCTTGCTCGGGTTTTAATACCGGTGGTGTAAAATGTATTAATTCTAGTGATTTGTGCTTGCTACACCAACATTAAAATGAGGAATTTCCATTATTTTACATAAAGTCTGTATTTATTTGAACAGATATTGGCAGTTATTTGGTGTTATAATATGTCGGAAAACCTGTGGAGTCAGAGAGCAGTTGTCTCTTATGTGACCACGGTAACAACACACCAGCTAACTAAAGCCACTTACACACACAGTACCAACTCTACACCCACATGCACACTGTAAGCTCTGGAAGCAGGACATTCTCTGAAGCATAGAAAACATTGACATTATCTGTTCAAATAAATACAAACTTCCTGTACAATAATGGAATGTTTTTTGATAGGTTGTTTTAACAGTGAACCCTCAACGATTACAGAAATTGTCTCATTATTTGACAGCCCATCAGTAAATTTTTTCCCATACTACAGTTATGCTTATATAAAACTTAAGTGCCGTTTGATTGTATTGGGCCGGCAAACTAAAAAATCAGTAGCCTGTATGCTGCCTATATGCTTGAAAACCCCTACACAATGAATGTTTTTGCTAATTTCATTGACATTCAAATTATCCTGGCAAACAGGTTTATCCCCATTCAACCTTTCATACAGACAACTGTGAATCTTTGCCTGTGCCAGAATTAGAGCCATTCATTGTGTGAACTTATCATACAAGTAAACAGATACATTCCTGTGTTTTAGTTCCTGCAAACCCAGCAGAATGATTATATAAATTTGTGCTCATCTGTCGTTTTTCTTCCTCGTATAATTCGCTATTCATTTTTTTGTTTTACAATATGTTTTTATTAAAGTTCAAAATGAATTCCAGAAGTATGACAAAGTGCATCCCATAATATCACCCCCTCGCCCACCAAACACAGCCTCCCCCAAACCCCCGCCAAAGATGACCACCCTCAACACCCCACACCCCACTAAAAAAGACCCCCCTTGACCCCGTTCCAAAATGTTTTGCCTAAAAGTTTAGTTTAAATCAAGGTTACCAACGTTGCATCG
>JACXGM010038643.1:0-10880 GCA_016801145.1 Umbra pygmaea
GTAAAGTTTGAAAGATTACTCCTTCTTTTTGGGCTTGCTTGTAATTTCTGCAACCAGGTACAGAACACCAAACGGGCATGATGAATAGAAATTAGACTACAATTTCAAAAACAAATATGTATAACTTTCTAGTTTTCAGTACAGACGTGTGCTGTTGAATTGCCCATGTTCTGTATCGGTGTGTTCAAACGGGGACGGCACTAAATTCGCTTAGAATTCTGGGAGTTGTGGTAGCTCAAGTTTAAACGGATACAGAAGCCCCCCAGTGGATGCGAAAGGAACTGAAATATACTATCGGCTTTTCTCTGATATATAGAAAAAAACAGACGTGTATATGCCATAAATCATCTATGGTAACATTTGTAAATGGTATACTATGAAACTGATTTACTGTGGAACACTCCTTTAAGGTATAAAACAGAGTTGGCTCGCTAGCTAACTTACACCCGCAGGCGCTTATGCTTATGATATTCTCACTTTCGAAAATGCTTGAGCACATTTTCGATTCGCCATGAATTTTTGTTAAAATGCCAATATTTGAAATCTACACAGTGGATTTCTCGCATCAAATGATCTCAGAAGTGAATTTAGTAATAAAATAGCGTAAGAAATTGTAGAAACACAACTTTCTGTATTGACCTGTCTAGTTAATCTTCCCCCATTAAGGGGCGGTGACAAAATTAACAGTTAAGTTCCCGGATGTGCCAGTAGTACGTATAGGGCAGTCTTGTAAAAAACGTCATCAAAAATTCAGAAACCGGCACACCCCATATGCACATTTCATTTTATTATACGTTGGAGATGTCCCTTTTACCTTACCTACAGTTCTTGGTATTTTTACAAAATTCTGTTCTATTTCAGGATATAAAGTTAACTGGGCTAAAACTGCTTTAGTTCAATTGAATGAATAGATGAGGAATACTTCCCTGTCTCGTGACATTCCAATAGTTACTCACTATGTAGGTATTGATATATATCCTGATATACACAATATTACTAAGACCAATTAAAATAGTGTTTATAAACAAATAGACAGATCTAGAAAGATGGTCTAAACAATTAACTTCAAATTCTTTACAAACATACAGTACATTTCGATCATTGAAAAGAACATACTTCCACACAATGGTTTTTTAATAGTAGTGTTTGTGTATCTGTACTTTACTTGAGTATGTATGTATCTGCCTGTCAACTCTGGACTATTACTACACTACATTTTATTACAAAAACGTATAGTTTTACTTCTTTTCCTTTTTCCAAAACACCTAATAATTCACTATATCGCTGTTTGTTATTTAGTCAGTCATTTCATTTTGAGCCAATCAATGTAAAACCACACCCACAGAGGTGGTGTCATCGCAGTGGTGTCATCGCGAGTATAGGAAAATATTGCCATTATTATATACATATTTCCCCATTTATACGTATCCCAGCAGCTATACGCTGTATGATTAGCTTACAACATTAGCTTGTATTCACATGTTAAGCGCAGGTTTGTGCACGGCGGCAGGGATGTGTGAATATTCCATGTGAGCTGTGGTTTCACTGCTAGAAAGAAAGACCCAGTCTGCTTGCAGCACAGTGACACAGCAAAAGAAAAGTTTCTGCACTACAGAACTCAATAGGGAGTCCATCCCTTCACCAGGGCATTGACATGTCAAGAATCAGTCACAGGAATCAGTGACAGGAATCAATCACACAGGTAGTCTCTACCTGCTAACAAGGCAAGCAGCCTTAAGTAACTTTTAGGTTGGCCAAATCTATTTGTAAGTTACCAGTCAGCTAAATATCACAGGCCTATTATGAATAATGCTGTTTACTGATGATACATTATTTGCCTTCACAACATGAAGATAGATTTGTGTTACATTAATAGAATGTTACATTATAAATTGCTATGGTGTAAACCAGCCGCGGTCGGTGGATCTTAATTGGGGAGGACGGGCTCGTATTACGCTCGGAACCGGAGTGAATGGAATGGTGCGCAACGAACAAAATGAATTGTTTTTTTGATTTGCACACATTCCATTCACTCCGGTTCTGAGCGTAATACGAGCCCGTCCTCCCCAATTAAGATCGACCGACCGCGGCTGGTGTAAACCATCCTTGCTAGCTACCCTTTTTCATAACGGAAGCATTTGATGTTTTATGCCTATTGCTAACAAGTTAATCAGGCAATGTATTCAGGCAAATTGGGAATGATATGACTTCAGATATTACTATAGCCTTTGTGGCACAGTAAATGTGTTACAGTAAATGAATTTCCCTATATATCAATTTGCTTATTTCTGACTGCCATATTTTTAGGACAATTTGGAACATTGAGTGAGTCATTTTAAAAAGTATTCCATGTTCGTATCATAATATAGTGGTGTTGTAGGTCAAGTAAATAATAAAAATAATAACAATTCTCAAATAATCGGTGCCACGGTTGCTTTAATTAAAAAAATGTATGTGGAGTGCTTTTGTTTTTCTAGTTTCAGCACATGGCAATGGCCCTGCCCCAGAGCAGTGGTTCTCAAATCTCTCCACAGGGACTTTAGAAAAAATCTGATCAGATTCACTAATCGTTCACGAGTGGATTAGTAGGCAAGTTGATGTGTGCTCGCTCAGTTATAGTTTAAGTACATGGACTGGCTGGGTGTCCCAGAGGAGAGGTTTGAGAACCATTTTCCGAGACACGTTTATGAAATATTTCCCTAAACATTTGAGATCAGATTACGGCTTGACTACTTTTAAACTAGAACATCTAGTTTATATGTACAATATCATGCCATTTCGATATCATTATTATTCAACCCAGTTGATATTTGTTTGAACAACTCCGTGTAATGTAAACTAAGGGCAGAGAACCGCTATTTGATCTTGAACAAAACCCTTTGAAGGTGCGTGGTGCTTCCTTAATGAGCACCCTTGGAGCATTTATTGTAAACTGAATTGCTTACAATATCTGAACAACTAATCAACAGGCATACAGCATTAATATTATTATATATAATTATTTGTTCTACTCTATGTATCAGGACACCAAGCTGTGGACAAAAATATGCCTACAGAATTACACTTTACATTTATGGGGCTAAACTTTGTAAATATGTATAACCGTGAGCAATATGGCTTTTGGGCAAACCTGATGGACTATGTATAACCTGTATTTATTATATTCATCAATGGAGATGTTGATTCAGCTGCAATAATTGTTTGTAGAAGCCTAGGATATTGGATGCATTCAAGTCAAGTCATTTCATTGTATGTTTTATTTCAGTGATTTTCGATCCTCGGGCACCCCAGACGTTCCACAGGTTAGCTGTAGCCGCTGATCTTGCTCATGGTATTCATTAATCAAGGGTCTGAATTAGCAGATGAGTTGAAGTGTGCTAGCTCAGAAATGTATCAATACATGGAACGGCTGGGGTACCCAGAGGAGAGCGGGGAAAAACACTGATTATTTATTTATTTCTTTGTTAAAAGACACATTTACACAGGCAGCTACATTCTGAGAAAACATGCAGCCCAATGCTAATCCAGTCATTTGATAAATCAGACTGGATATTTTGCCAAATATATAAATTATTTCTATAATAACAGCTTTTTATAATGTATCATATAATGCATCATTACGGTAGATGTGTGACAACTGTTACATTTACTTCTACTTTTACTTTGTGTACTTAAGTACATTTAAGATCACATATTTACTTTTGGTACTTAGGTACATTTAAATTCAGATACTTTAAGAATTTTACTCAAATATATATCCAGTAGGTGACTTTTCACTTAAACTGTGTTCCAGTGACTCTACTTCTATCATTCTCCAGTATGTTTTACACCTCTGCTTCCACAAATGAATTTCAACAGCTCCATGATTCCACTTTCATCACCACTGGGATACTGGAGGAATCTACAAACATTAAATAGCGAATGTATAAAGGAAGCCAAGAGACCCAGACGTAAAATGTCTATCTTACAGCGACAAAAGACAAAATCTTCTCAATTTTAAACTTTATTTTTATTCTTTCTTGATGCGTCTAGAGGGCCTAGTGCCCTCTAGAGAAGAACTTTGTTAACCTGTTAGGTAACACCCCCGATTATCATATTCTGCCTAAAAAACATACCCAAAGGTAACCTTTTGTTACACTGGACCTGAAGCAAGTGCATACATATGGTTCATATTTTTTAAAAGACTGAATTTCCTGGATATGTAAACTTCATTTTCTGTTTTTATTTTTCTAAAGGCTCTTTGAAAGACAACTACAAAGCCTTATATTGAGATCTACTCAACCAATCACATTTGCAGTTGCTTCAATGCATTTAGGGGTGTGGTCCTGGTCAAGACAATCTCCTGAACTCCAAACTGAATGTCGGAATGGGAAAGAAAGGTGTTTTAAGCAATTTTGAGCTTGGCATTGTTGTTGGTGCCAGACGGGCCGGTCTGAGTATTTCACAATCTGCTCAGTTACTTGGATTTTCATGCACAACCATTTCTAGGGTTTACAAAGAATGGTGTGAAAAGGGAAAAACATCCAGTATGCGGCAGTCCTGTGGGCAAAAATGCCTTGTTGATGCTAGAGGTCAGAGGAGAATGAGCCGCCTGCTTCAAGCTGATAGAAGGGCAACTTTGACTGAAATAACCACTCGTTACAACCGAGGTATGCAGCAAAGCATTTGTGAAGCCACAACACGCACAACCTTGAGGGGGATGGGCTACAACAGCAGAAGACCCCACCGGGTACCACTCATCTCCCCTACAAATAGGAAAAAGAGGCTACAATTTGCAAGAGCTCACCAAAATTGGACAGTTGAAGACTGGAAAAATGTTGCCTGGTCTGATGAGTCTCGATTTCTGTTGAGACATTCAGATGTTAAAGTCATCTGAAATTTGGCGTAAACAGAATGAGAACATGGATCCATCATGCCTTGTTACCACTGTGCAGGCTGGTGGTGGTGGTGTAATGGTTTGGGGGATGTTTTCTTGGCACACTTTAGGCCCCTTAGTGCCAATTGGACATCGTTTAAATGCCACGACTACCTAAGCATTGTTGCTGACCATGTCCATGTCTTTATGTCCACCATGTACCCATCCTCTGACGGCTACTTCCAGCAGAATAATGCACCATGTCACAAAGCTCAAATCATTTCAAATTGTTTTTTTAAACATGACAATGAGTTCACTGTACTAAAATGGCCCCCACAGTCACCAGATCTCATACCAATAGAGCACCTTTGGGATGTGGTCGAACGGGAGCTTCGTGCCCTGGATGTGCAGCCCACAAATCTCCATCAGCTGCAAGATGCTATCCTATCAATATGGGCCAACATTTCAAAAGAATGCTTTAAGCACCTTGTTGAATCAATGCCACATAGAATTAAGGCAGTTCTGAACACAGTATTAGTATGGTGTTCCTAATAATCCTTTAGATGAGTGTATGTCTAAAACTTTAGAATGATAGAGTGAACAGCCAATGAGCTATAGCGTTATTAGTAAAAGTATATTTTAACAAAATAACGAATGGCTTTGTTTAAAAGGGAGGTAACTCACATTATGATCTGTAATGTTATGGTCGTTGTAGCTATAGTAAAATTGAGACATTAGCTAAGTCTGTGGGATTCGAAGCTTTTTTTACATATCAGAAATACATTTCTAAACCAAAAATTGCAGTTGTGAGAAGTGATGCTAATCCACCTTCTATTTTATTTGAGGCGCATGTGTACAAGCCACGTACCTCACGTTAAGACTCGTAGGGCCCTATTTTAACGATCTAAGCGCATGGCGTGAAACGCATGTCACAAGTGCACTTTGGGCGTGTCCAAATCCACTTTTGCTAGTTTGACAGTGGATAAAAGGGTTTTACTAAGTGTCTTCATTTATTCATAGCTGTGTTTTGGGCGTAACATGCAATAAACCAATCAGAGATTCATCTCCCATTCCCTTTAAGAGCCAGGCGCGTTTGTACGTTTCGCGCATTGCTATTATAATAATAATAATAATAATAATAATGCATTCAACTTATATAGCGCTTTTCTTCCAACGAACTCAAAGCGCTTTACACAGTTAGGGGGAAAGCCCACCTCATCCACCACCAATGTGTAGCACCCACTTGTGTTTTATGACGGCGGATTTGCACCAAAATATTTTAAGTTTTATATTTTGCATGTTTGTGTGCTGCTGCGCTTCCCTGTGTGTGTGCAACATGCATAGTGTGCGTGCACTGTGCATATGCCTAGGTGCATTTGACTAATTTGCTGTTAAAAAAACAATGACATGCTGTGCCCTTGACTTTAGACCAGGTTTTTGTTGGTCAATGGCGCGATCACTTTCCGATGCCTCAAGATAGCAATACACCCAGAATTATCCTGAACACACCTCCCTGTTAGACCAGCACGCCCATGGGCGCAAATATGGGTGCAGGTGCATTTGCAATTGAAACGACGCAGGCGCTTGACGGGAAACTGACAACTGCGTGGGTCTTAAACTAGCAAAGACACTTGCATTCTGGCTTTGCGCTGGGTTGCGCCGGGTGAATGATAGGGCCTGTAATATTTTTGGTTAAAAAAAAAGGTAAAACCTGCATTTGGCCCCATTACCTCACAACTAATTACAGTATGGCATTCGATGGAAAACATTGCAAACTTATCCTTAAACATCCTTATATGCTACTTTTGAACAACCATAATCTCATCTTAGGTGCCAGGCCAATTTCATTCAACATGGCATTCAATAGAAAACACTGTAAACCTATCCTCAAACATCATCCATACATGTCACGTTTTAACAGACTTGTCTCCTCGTAGGTGCCAGGCCAATATCATTCCCAGTATGGGAGGATTCATGTTCTCTCCGACATTGTGGACAATCAAAATGTACACACATTCCAAGACCTGCAAAAGCAATATGATCTACCTAGGACCTCTTTCTGTTCTATTTACAACTTCGTTCTTCAATATGTGCAAACAGACTGTCTTATTCAATCGATAACATTATTACTTGAAGGGAAAGTAAGGGCATTATTTCACAATTATACATAGTTTTACTTAAATCAACATATCAATCTTTTCCAATTTATTTAAAATGGAATAAAGATATACCAGCAGTTGACAGTAATTGGAATACAGTCTGGTCTAACATTACGTAATCATCGAGAAATCCTAACAAATGAAACATTAATTTTGACAACATGATTTATTTAACTCTTAAAATACATTTTCAGATGAGTGTAATTTCATCCCTTACCTCCTGGAACATTTTCTCAAATGATTTGGGAATTTTTTCTTTTTGGAAGTCAGTGAGTTCCACGTTTTCAATCATGTTGTCAAAACCTGTTCTATGTCACCCTTACCTAATTTTACTCAACAACGACTAATTAATTTGATCACTTAGAGGAAGAAGGATCTGGTTTTCCAGCCTAACAGTAGCCAAGAGAGTGGTTGAATTAGACTGGCAGGCTCCTCATACTCTGCATCTTTTATAAATATAGCTTATTATCTGGAAGAATAAATCCCTCGACTCCATAATGCAAAATCGGACAATATCGATATACGGACTACAGTTCTTGATGTTTTTCGTTGTGTTGGTCCTGGGGTGGGAAAATGGTATGTGTCTTGTAATATGTTGTTCTGTTACTATAAAAAATGGAATTAACATTTGATTAAAAAAACACAACAAATAAATATGTCAACTTGTAACAGAGAAGTGTATGGATAAAAGAAGAAATAGCTCATGACACAAAGCATACCACCTCATATGTGAAGCATATGTGTTATGGTAGTGTTATGGCATGGGCATGTATGGCTGGCAGGGGAACTGGTTCCCTTGTATTTACTGATAATGTGACTGCTGACAAAAACAGGATAAATTCTTTGGGGCTATATTATCTGCTCAGATTTAGTTAAATGCAGCAAATCACTCTTCACAGTGCAGATGGACAATGACTCGAAAGCAACCCAAGCAACCCAAGGCAAAGAAGTAGGATGTTCAGCAAATGCCAAGTCAATCACCTGACCTGTATCAAGTTGAGCATTCATTTCACTTGCTGAAGGCAAAACACCTCAAAAACGAGCAGAAACTGAAGACAGCTGTGGTAAAGACCTGACAGCAGGGAAGAAGCCCAGCATCTGTTGATGTCTATGTGTTCCAGACTTCATGCAGTCATTGACTATGAAGGATTTGCAACCAAGTATTAAAACTCATAATTTAATTCCTGATTATATTAATTTGTCCAATTACTTTTGAGCACCTAAAATTGGGGGGGGCTATGTATCACATTACTCTGTTTAGTGGTGCCGTTAATCAAAATCATCACACCTTCTTAATACACACACTCAAGACTTCATAAAGCCAGAAGAAATGATCTCACTACTTCTCCAAGTTTACCTGTTCTCCTACCCAATCAAGTGTTAATTAAAACCTTAAAGGACATATCCATATCCTGAGCTTGTAAGGAAGCACTAATCCTATCAGGATATTAACAAACTGCATATTGCAGCTGGTAGCCTGTACCGACTGCGGGAGCACAGTCTATGTATAGTACAGTATTTGGTTTATTATCAGTGCTGCCTGGGACTGTGTAATATAATCTCTGAGTTTGATGTCAAGCAGCGATAGGTGGTCTGTGTTATGTCTTCATCAGCTGAGCCAAAGCAGGTTGGAGTGTAGGGTGTATTTACGTGCACGTGTGTTTATGTTGTGTTTGTGCTTTTGTGCGTGTGTGTGTGTGCATGCTGGTGTCCTCAACATCTCCGGTTCTAACGCCACAGGGCAACGTGCCACTCTTGTTACAGGGAGTGGAGGCTTCCGATACCAAACACAAGATTCCCAAGCGGGTCTGGATTCCCATTCCAACAGCAGGGTAGGGCAGCACGCAGTCCCGCTTGGCACAAGAGGTTGTTTTAGGAACAGGAGTGATGGAAAGGTGAGAAAGGCAAAACAGTAACATCCATCTATCCTGGGAAAGGCAACGCGCCAGCCCTTTTTATAACTATCCAGCCCCTCGGGCGTCTCCCTGGTTTCGTTGGCTCTCTTGTTGACAGGGGCTTTGTGGGTATGCGTGAGCACGCCCGAGACATTCTGGCTGGCAGTAAAGACTTGAGAAGAAGGTGTAATTACCTTTTTTAAGACCTTATTATGACACGGTTGTATTCCATTCGATACAAAGATTTTTTTTAAAGGTTACAGAAAATTTAACACTAAACAAATGGGGGCTAGTGCAAATTGTGTTTGTTAGTTGTCTAGTTATGATAAAAGATGTGTCAGCGTTTGGTGTAGATGTCTAAGCTCTTCACTCTGCACCACACGTCATTAAAATTATTTTAACCACCCCACTCCTACCCCAACATAAAATTAAATAAAAATAAGCTGATAAATAATTAACCTTTGTTAACTTCAAGTACCTCTATATAGCTATAATTGTGGTAACCTGTCTGTTGTCCCGGTAACCAAATTATAATATGGCTTTGATCTACTTAATCACATGCTGCTATAAACCTACTCCAGGTAATGTGGTTTTGTGTGCGTGTTTTAATGGCCTACTTGTTTCCCTGTTGTTTTTTCTCAGCAGGAATCAGGGTCATATACTGCATATGCTAGACCTGATGGAGATTATATGCCGAGCCAGACGTCTCCTTTCCCATGCGACTGAGCCAAACCAAATCACACACACCAGCGCTTGTCATTTCGAACAAGCCAAACCTCTACATATAAACACACACGCGCACAAGCGCACATGCACACGCACACATCGCTTCTCCTCTCTGAAAGCGAGACGTTCTGGTGTTTTCACGATTTGGCATGCAGGCCTTGGCAGCCCTCTCCCATCTACTTTGATAGACGGGTCTGGGGTTGGACACACAGCTTCGAGTAAAAGCCTTAGACAAAGTAATTTCTAAAGTCTGTAATGCTCATAAAAGGCATTTGGGGGTTGCCCAGACCCCCCAATAAAACAGTAGATTGATATGACAAATGGTTGTGCGATAAATCAGTGGTAATACCTTAGCCTGTCAGTCTGAGATCTGAGCTACCTGCTCTGTTGTATGGATTCACTCAGAGCCTGGTCAGAGATTAAAGTCTTAGTCATACAAAATATGACAAGAAACTAATTGCTGCTACTACCTTGATGAAGAGCTCTCTGGTAATACGGTGCAAACACAGGTGTAGTCAGCCACTGCATCTTACGGGGGTTCCCTGTGTTTAAACTGAACATCAGACAATAGTGGAATGTACATTGGCTCTAGGCTTCATGGTGACTAGAGGTTCCAGCATGCTGAAAAACTATAAGGAGTCACGCTGCCTGAATCTAAACAAGGTCAGCTAAAGGTGACGAATACCTGAGAGGCTGGAGGCTGCTTTCGACTTTCTACCTTCGATTTCGTTGCCAGGTTGTGTTCGGGGGTTGCCAAAATAAAATACTGTGTAGACTGTCAAATATTTCTGGATGCCCGTTTCTATGCAAATGGTAACACTAATGAAATCTCTGCAGGTGGGTCCATTCGAAACCTGAATAATACGGTGGGTGTTGAATCCAACCACAGCTCACCTAACCATCTTCCATATCAGAAAAAGAAGAACAATCCCAGAGCGCCATGTAATTGAAGAGGGAGTGAAGAGGGAGAACAGCACAATCTACATACTGATTTATTCAGACTCCATCATTCATTCCCTTTTGGTTTAGAATTCAGAGCCAATTTATAAACACTACCAGTTCAAGCAGACACAGTGCGCATAATTACCGACCTGCAAGGGTCATCGATGGCCACAACAAACTAGCTCAGACCAGTACGGCAAGTGGAGCTTATCCCACAATCCACCACTGAATAACATCCTACAATCCACCACTGTCTCTATAAAAAAGGTCTGATTGGTCTATCATCCCACAATCCACCACTAT
>JACXGM010038644.1:0-10783 GCA_016801145.1 Umbra pygmaea
ATTTTGCATAGTGGTATCTCCTAGATTTTGCATAGTGGTATCTCCTAGATTTTGCATAGTGGTATCTCCTAGATTTTGCATAGTGGTATCTCCTAGATTTTGCATAGTGGTAGCTTCCCATATTCCTTCCCATATTTTGCACTGCGTGTTCAAATCCACAAGGTTGCAAGGTGTTTTCTTTTCTTCAGATTCCAGCGCACATTTGTTTCTCTAGATGGGCGACTTGTGGAATGTTGTTTGTTTGGGAAAATGCTCTGACTATCAAGCCCCTCCACACATCTTTGCACTTCTATGACTTGACTTCCACAGCGCAGTCGGAGAAGGATGGTGGCCAGCCTTAAAGATGCATTCCGACATTTTTTAAAATATTTAGAACTATTTAGGCCTCTAGGTTCTAAAAAATATGAATTTAGCCACCCTAGAGCTCAAACGGGTCAGTAAAACAGTAATTAAACACCTAACACACAACAGAAACCCAATTAACAGCACATACAGAGGAGCAACTCAAACTAAAAGGAGACGGTGATCATTACAATCAAATGGCGATTATGTATCTGCAAATTCAAAACCTATGAATCTATTTTTCTATAATTAATTGTCACAGGAGTCCCAGAGTGGGACTCCTGTTCCACATGAACTGAGAGATGGAATCCATATGTATATAATGTATATTTCAGTTTATTGTGTGTATTTATTAGTTTGTAATAATCCAGTGCGTATGCACTGTAGTTTTCTGTTATTCTAAATACATTGCAGATATGCTCATTGAATATAATCCCAACAGACCACTCAGATCATTAGGATTACATCAGCTAGAGATACCAAGGATTCAGACAAAACGCGGAGAATCTGCTTTTAGCTACTATGCCAGCCGCAGCTGGAACCAGCTCCCAGAGGAAATCAGATGTGCTCCAACAGTAGTCACCTTTAAATCCAGACTCAAAACACATCTGTTTAGCTATGCTTTTACTGAATGAACTCTGTGCTAAGTCCGAACTGATTGCACTATATTTTATATGTTCGTTCAATCTGTTATATTTCTTAAACTGTACTATTTTTCTAACTGTTTTTCACTTTTATTTTAAATGCTTTAATTTTATCTGTTTTAAATTTTTGTGTTTTCCTGTTTATGTAAAGCACATTGAATTGCCATTGTGTATGAAATGTGCTATATAAATAAACTTGCCTTGCCTAAAGGTTGATTGTGTAACATGGTTGTGTGTGCGCCACTCCCTGTTGCCTGATCGGGTTGATTGAGAGACCGGTCTAATTGGTTATAATTCCCAGCCGGTCTCCTTTCAACCCTATTTAGTGAGCGGCAGAGCAGAGAGTGGTGTGGTTCATTAATATTGTTGAATGTCATGTAAGGTACGTTTCATGTTACTTGGGAGGTGATCTGGGAAAGACTGCAGCTATTGTATTAAGTCAACCACGCTGTATTTATGTTTAGCCATCAGCGTTTGTGTCGCTATTCTTAAGAGCACGTAGGCTATATATACATATCCGTGGTTTTCTCTCTCTTCAGCCATACCCTGCAACCTACTATTCCTGTACTGCTTCTCGGAACATCTCCAATAAAACTTGTAAAAAAACTCCATCTATCTGCCTGCCAGTCTCCTTCTCTTCACACACGCCTGTGACATTAATGTATTTGTTCTAATTGTGATTATTTAATGCAAAAAATACCAGCAGGCTACTGAGGTTGATGAATGCGCTCACACATGCGCAGTATGTTTTTTTTCTTCCTTTTTTTATTTTGTCTCATTCAAAGACGTCAAGGATATGATAGTCCAGGTGAACAGAATACATGGATATTGTGCAGAGTTGGTGTGCTGGAGTTACCGAATCAGCTACTGCCACTGATGCGCACCGTGACACTTGGAAAAGCACAAAGTTTTCAGCTTGCTTTTAAATCGCATTTTTACGATAGTTCACTTGCATAAATGCCATATTATGTTGTCTTTCAACCGAACCCTGTCCATCTGGACATTTCTTAATCACAGATTCTCCATTTGCTGTGGGACCTGGTTCAATTCCTTCAGCAACAATATTGTGAAATAAACACGGACCCTTAACTTCAAAATCCGTGGCAGTTTCACAGAATCGCATGATGACGTAGCAGAGTGTAAATAGCATAGATTGTGCAGGTTGGAAGGATGGGGACAGTGGACGGGCATATAAAGAGGTTGCGAGTTCAAATCCAGGCAGACACTTTGCATGTATTTTGTTTTCTATTCCAGCGCGATGCAGACGTGTTGCAAATGTGCTTTTTGATACTTTTTTCCTCATTGTCACCATATTTATCAATCAATGTCACAATGTCCATAGTATTTGTCCTTGTTCTGTGTCACTTCAGTGTGGTTTCTCCCCCATGTGTTTTGTTTTGGTTTTGTTTCCCACTCTTTGTGTCACATGATCCCGTCAGAAGGTTTTGGTTAACCTATCAGTTCTGTTGTTTGGTCCACACCTGCACATCCTCCCCTCGTTAGTGTGGTATTTAGTTCTGTGGGTTTGTTTGTTCAGTGTGGTTCCTTGTTCTTGTTCAGGTATGTGGGTGTTCTTGTTCCTTGTAGTAATGTATTTTAGTTGTTCTTATGTTTATGGAAGTGTTGGTTATGTTTAAAGTTGTGTATTGTGTTCTCGTTCTTCGTAGTAAGTTTAGCAAGTCTGTTCATGTGTTTAGTGTTGTGAGTAACTGTTTGAATAAATATATGTTTGCTGAAGACGCACCTGCCTCCTATACATTGGAACCGTGACAGAATGAACCACCCTCAAATGGAGACAGCGTCTTCGGACAGAAGCTTAACCTGTTCCCTTCACTCTCAGGCCAGGCTCCGTAGTTCCCAGGTGCAGGGTTGGAGTCCTCAAAGAGAGACCCCCTGTCTGGTTACTACCGCTAGATCCCAGGCTAGCATTGCCAGTGCTACTAGCTTTCAGGCTAGCTCCCTTCACTTTCAGGCTAGCTCCCTTCACTTTCAGGCTAGCTTCCCTAGCTTTCAGGCTAGTACCCCTAGGCTTCCAGCAGCTGCCCCTAGGCTTCCAGTAGCTGCCCTTAGAGCTCCAGTTCCTGCCCCTAGGGCTTCAGTTATTGGCCCAGGGCTCCAGTGAAAGCCCCTAGCCCTTCGGTCCAGGGTGTTAGCCCCCTCCTAGGGCTCACCATCGAGAGGTTAGGGTCCCCCTTCCCAAGAGGGCAGACGGTCCTCCCAAGATGGCTGAAAGTCCCCCAAAGAAAATTTTCGGGGGGCTATGAGGGGTGGCAACGGGACTCCGCACCCCCATTTGGCAGCCCTGTCCAGGACGAGGACCTGGACAACCTGCTCCTATCCCCTCCGCCAAGGTTTGCAGACTCTCGCTCTACTGGCCCTCCAGGCCGACAACCTGGAGGACCTGTTCCTGTTTCCACCACCTGGGTTCCGCGACAGCGCAGCACTGGAGTTTACAGGGGCCCCTGCTCTGCCACTGATGTCCGGACCCCCTGATCCGCCACCGCTGACGTCCGGACCCCCTGCTCAGCCACCGCTGACGCCCGGACCCCCTGCTCGGCTGTCGCTGACGTCTGGACACCATGCTGGGCCGCCGCTGACGTCCGGAACCCCTGCTTGGCCGCTGGAGTTCCCGGACACCCTGCCGGTGCCAGGACCCACTGGTTGGTCCGTCCCCGGGCCCTTTGAACTGCCTTTCCCTGGGTCCTTTGAACTACCTGTCCCCGGGCCCTTTGAACTGCCTGTCCCGGGGCTCCATGCCTGGCTTCCACCTGTGTTCCCTGCCACCCGGCTGCCCCCTGTGTCCCCGGTCGCCGAGCCGCCCTTTGTGTCCCCTACCGCCTGGGCCCCGCTACACTCCCCTGCACTCCACCTCTTGCATCTGTGTGTGCTTGTTTTCGTGTTTCATTATTTGTTGGTTGTGGAGTTGTCGCGCTGGGTGTTGCTCCTTAGGTGTCGGGTTCTGTCACAATGTCCATAGTATTTGTCCTTGTTCTGTGTCACTTCAGTGTGGTTTCTCCCCTATGTGTTTTGTTTTGGTTTTGTTTCCTGCTCTTTGTGTCACATTATCCCGTCACATGTTTTGGTTAACCTATCCGTTCTGTTGTTTGGTCCACACCTGCACACCCTCCCCTCATTAGTGTGGTATTTAGTTCTGTGGGTTTGTTTGTTCAGTGTGGTTCCTTGTTCTTGTCTAGGTATGTGATTGTTATTGTTCCTTGTAGTAATGTATTTTCATTGTTCTTATGTTTAGGGAAGTGTTGGTTATTTTTAAAGTTGTATCTTCTGTTCTAGTTCTTCGTCGTATGTTTAGCAAGTCTGTTCATGTATTTAGTGTTGTGATTAACTGTTCATGTCCTGTGTTTTATGTTTTATACATTGGTTAGTCTTTGGTCCTAATGTTGTTCTTATGTTTGTTCTTGTCCAGTTCTTCCTTGTCATTTGAATAAATATATGTTTGGTGAAGACGCGCCTGCCTCATATTCATTGGAACCGTGACAATCAATCAATCAAATTTATTTATAAAGCCCTTTTTACAACAGTAGTTGTCACAAAGTGCTTTGACAGACACCCAGCCCAAGACCCCCAATAGCAAGCAACACAAGTGATGCACAGTGGCTAGGAAATACTCCCTAGTAGGTGGGACCTAGGAAGAAACCTAGAGAGAGGCTAGACTCAAGGGGGTGGCCAGTCCTCTTCTGAATGTACCGGGTGGGGGATCTGAAGGTACACAGCCCATTGTAATAAGGTCACTTTGTATATCAATGTTCAATTATTGTCCAACAATGAAGATATGATGGGTGGTTAGGGTAAGGGTTTGGCTTAGATTGAGTTAACAGCAAGGGTTCTGAGTGGTTAAGGTTATGGTAAGGGTTTGGGTAAGGCTTAGATCGAGTTAACAGCAAGGATTCTGAGGGGTTAAGGTTAGGGTAAGGGTTTGGGTAAGGCTTAGATCGAGTTAACAGCAAAGTCTCACTGAATTCCTTGAAATCAACACGCCATCACTTCTGTGTGTCCATCGCAGACTTTTCTACACTTCCGTGTATTGGTCCGTATTCATTTCACAGAATATTCTGCCATTCCTTAAACCTGCCACAGATTTTGGTCTGTGTTCATTTTACAGAATTCTGTAAGAGCAGGCTGGACCCTGAACAACAACACCCTGTGTGAACCTGTACAACAATACCCTGTATTACCCTGAACAACAACACCCTGTATGACCCTGGACAACAACACCCTGTACAACAACACCCTTTATGACCCTGTACAGCAACATATTTTACCTGTCTGTCTCTTTTTGTTTCTCTTTGTAATTGATCATGTCTCTTAAATGGGCTACATGACATCTCTCAGTCAAACAACAACACCTTAACCATATCCTATATTCCAGGTACTACAGGATGAACAATACATTGACTAAAACACCAGCAACACTGATAATAACACAGACAATATTTTTATGCATTGGTTTGGTCACTGAATTTCTTAAAATCAATTTGCTCTGACAGTCTTGTCTCATTCAGTACAGGAGGTCCAGTCTTGATTCATCCAAACATGCCTTTCTAAATGATTCTGATGTTCATCAAATCTCTTGCTTTATCCACATGTGTTTAGCTGGTTTTTAGCCAGTTCATTTGACACGTTCCATGACTGAGACTGCCGGGGACCATTCTACCATAAGTAGTTGCTAGAGAAGTCAGAAAGCGTTCTCCTGTTTAGTGTTAAACCTCTGGATCCTTGAGCCCTCAGGCATCAAAGAAATGCAGTTAACAAGATATGAATGCCTGGCAACAGCTATAGTATTATCTGTAATATATCTAGATGTTACAGTGGATTATAATAAATGAGATAAAACCTTTAAGGGTACTGTGTTTATTTTTAATAAGTAGTTGAATAAGTTGGTTTTCTAAAGACAATCTGAGGAATTAATTAAGTTATTGTTACTTTTCAAACCAGAAACTGAAAGTTGCAGCTGTTTATTCCTTTCTCTGAATGCCCATACACATAAAGATTTTTCTTTTGGGGCGTTGGGTGTATTTTGTTTTAAACATAGACATGAGATAGCTGCCCCAGTCCTGTTTTGGCGCCAGTAGGATTGGTACAGAGGTTTAGTAGGCGTGCGTACATGTGCATTTGCCTGTACTGTACTGTATGTGTGCACGTCTGTGTATGTGTGCACGTCAGTGTATGTGTGTTGTATGTGGGTGTGTGTTTCAAGGGTACACCCACTATAAAGCATTTCCTCTGCAGTCTGTCTGAGGAAGTCCAAATAGCTCCAACATAACTGCTTGGCTCTGATTAATTAGCCCTGACTTGACCATGCCCCTCCTGTGTTGACAGATCCAGGATCAGATGTACTGTATTCATCACATAGATACAGATCCAAGATCAGATGTACTGTATTCATCACATAGATACAGATCCAGGATCAGATGTACTGTATTCATCACATAGATACAGATCCAGGATCAGATGTACTGTATTCATAACATAGATACAGATCCAGGATCAGATGTACTATATTCATCACATAGATACAGATCCAGGATCAGATGTACTGTATTCATCACATAGATACAGATCCAAGATCAGATGTTCTGTATTCATCACATAGATACAGATCCAGGATCAGATTAACTTATTCATAACATAGATACAGATACAGGATCAGATGTTCTGTATTCATCCCAAATACAGATCCAAGATCAGATGTTCTGTATTCATCTCAAATACAGATCCAAGATCAGATGTTCTGTATTCATCACATAGATACAGATCCAGGATCAGATGTACTGTATTCATTACATATATACAGATCCAAGATCAGATGTTCTGTATTCATCACATAGATACAGATCCAGGATCAGATGAACTTATTCATAACATAGATACAGATCCATGGTTCAGATGTTCTGTATTCATCACAGATACAGATCCAGGATCAGATGTTCTGTATTCATCAAATAGATACAGATCCAGGATCAGATGTTCTGTATTCATCAAATAGATACAGATCCAGGATCAGATGTTCTGTATTCATCAAATAGATACAGATTCAGGATCAGATGTTCTGTATTCATCACAGATACTGATCCAGCATCAGATGTACTGTATTCACCACATAGATACAGATCCAGGATCAGATGAACTGTATTCATCAAATAGATCCAGATCCAGGATCAGATGTTCTGTATTCATCACATAGATACTGATCCAGGATCAGATGTACTGTATTCACCACATAGATACAGATCCAGGATCAGATGAACTGTATTCACCACCTAGATACAAATCCAGAATCAGATGTTCTGTATCTATCACAGATACAGATCCAGGATAAGATGTACTGTATTCATTACAAAGATACAGATCCAGGATTAAATGTTCTGTAGTTGTCACATAGATACAGATCCAGGATCAGATGTACTGTATTCATCACAGATACAGATCCAGGATCAGATGTTCTGTATTCATCACATAGATACAGATACAGGATCAGATGTTCTGTATTCATCACATAGATACAGATCCAGGATCAGAGGTACTGTATTCATTACAAAGATACACATCCAGGATCAGATGTACTGTATTCATCACATAGATACAGATCCAGGATCAGATGTACTGTATTCACCACATAGATACAGATCCAGGATCAGATGAACTGTATTCACCACCTAGATACAAATCCAGAATCAGATGTTCTGTATCTATCACAGATACAGATCTAGGATCAGATGTACTGTATTCATCACAGATACAGATCCAGGATCAGATTAACTGTATTCAGCACAGATACAGATCTAGGATCAGATGAACTGTAGTTCAGACAGGGAACCCGAGTGACATCAGTTCAGTCAGCATCAGCTGATGGAGCAGACCTGTCAACAATCTGTATTATAATTAGTAATTAAGCTGCCTATTTAGACTGGTGTACTCACTCGTTCTGGAGCACGGAGTACATGTATCTACTCTGGCATATGCTGAAGCCCTAGTATCTTGTATATACTATTAGTGTACTCTACGCCAGTTGAAACACAATTATGAAATTGCCATAAAACAAGGTGTTTAGAATCGTGCCTTGAAAGCAAGACTAATATTTTAGAGTGTATGTGACTACTATTATTATAGTATATTTTGGTGTTAGTGTAAGTTAATAATGTTTTCCTGGACCCTTGGAACAGGGCAGTAATTGGGACCTCTGCCCTCCTTAGGGTGCCATTTTTCAGATGTTAAAGGTGTCCTGTCTCTCTGTGGTCACTAAAGATCCCATGAAGCTATTAGTAAAAACCTGAATCATTATCAGAACAGTAGGTGTGTTAACTAGTGTCCTGAACAAATTTCCAACCTGGCCTTAATACCGTCATGGCAACCTAATCATCCCCAGCTTTCAATTGGCTCGTTCATCCCCTTGCCTCCCCCCCTTCTCCCCCCTTCTCCCCCCCCTTCTCCCCAGGCCGTTGCTGTAAATGAGAAAGAGTTCTCAGTCAACTTGCCTGGTAACATAAAGGTAAACTAAACTATACTGATATTCTTTACAATCTATGTGTCATTCTCTTTCTTTCAGCTAAACATATATTGATCTGAATGCTTTGAAAATGTTAACACTCAACACTCATTATTGGTCATATTCTTTGATCATCTCCACACTGTATAGACAACTAGGCACCACTTGGAGCATGGCTCTTCTCTAGGTTTCTTTCTAGGTTCCTTCCTTTCTAGTAAGTGTTTCCTAGTCTCAATATCTGCACTACTTGCTCTTTTGCTCTTTGGAGTTTTAGGCTGGCATTTTTTGAAAACTATTTGGATGAGAAATGAAATTATAATGTCAATATTTCCTTTTTAATCAAATTACCTGCAGGTCCACACATTACCAATGCCTCCTGTGTGTTGATATGACAACAGTAGTCTAACCTGGACTAATCCCATAGTAGTGAGTACGGCTCCATTATACAAAGGCCTCACTTCTGGAACAGATCCTTTACTGCCTCTTCCAACCACACAGTAAAATGACTAATGTGCAGAAAAAGAACCATAAAATATAATCGCCTGTTTATATTTTATAGTTTTACTTTTCTGGTTGTTCATGAATTCCCCTCTTGACATTTAGGTTGTCATCAGCAGAGTTTATTTTATTAAATAACAACAACTTCTACAGCTCTAATTAATGTTCAATGGACTGTTGAGATTGTACTTAAGAATATCTAATATTATTATTATTATTGTCACAGTTAATCAGATCTTCTATGCTTTGGATGGAATAATGGCGAGCGTATTACTTCATCACTTGTGTTAAATTTGAATCAGTAAAAAACAAGTTGAATGTCTTGTTATTTATAAATTGTAGCTACATAATGCTCTGTGTTAGGCCCCCCATGCTCCTACCCCCTTACACTTACCATGTGGTATTAGGCTGAACAGTTAGTTATTTGGGTGACTGTGTTCTCTGATGCCCCAGGCCTTCCTCCAGCACCACTAGAAGTAGGTATCCTGGATGGGTGTGTGTTTGGTCCCTGTGATTTACTGGGCCAACGGTAACCTGCTTTGTAGTGCTGGGTGTTCTCGCTCATTGGTGTTCTCGCTCATTGGGTTTCTCGTTCATTGGGGTTCTCGTTCATCTGGGTTCTCGTTCATTGGGGTTCTCGTTCATTGGGGTTCTCGTTCATTGGGGTTCTCGCTCATTGGGTTTCCCTTACCAGGTGGTGATGCATCCAGGCAGGATGCTCTGAATTGTGTGATAGTGGCTACAGTCTTTGATTGTAGTTACATTTGAATTAAACTATATAGCAAAAACTTGTAAATATTTGTAAGCTTGGGGGGAAGCTGGTTCATGTACCTTCCCCAGAAAAGAAAAAAACACAAAATAGTCATCAAATCCAAAACATTAGAGAACAATCCCCTATTTTGACCCAGTAAACTTGAAATTACTCTGCGAGCCCTGGTGGACAGTAGATTACAACTAATACATGATTAACTTGAAAAATAAATATGCTTAGACATTGTTTTGTGTTTTAGAGAATAATTGTGAGATTAGAAACTAAGGTTTAAAGTGCGTTTGCTGGTTGTAATCAATGAAAACAGCACCAATATTACATGTAATTTTAATAGTAATTGTTTACAGGGTTTTCTGGTTAACTAACTACTTGCTAAAACATCACTTTCTATTAGGACACTCTTTTATCCCGTCAGAAACATAATGCCTCCCAGCCTTTTGGAAGCACCTCAAGGTTACCCGAAGTCCTGGAAGAGAGCATGAATTGATGGCTAACGACAGTGCGTGCAAGGTTCCCCCTTCCCAGACATTCCTGATGTGAGGGGATAATGCGAGCTGCAGCCATTCTGTCTAATGTTCAAATTGCTTATCTTAAAGGAGACCAAAACCACACGTTCTTCCTTCTTTCAACACGTAGGGCTTCAGTGGAGGATGTTACCACTGCTGCAGGCCACACAAATGACACCCTACACTTAATAGAGCACTATTTTAGACCACAGCCATATGGAAACAAATAGGGAAAAGTGTGGCATTTAGGATCCACTGTTGTTCACACTGTGAGGCCAAGACCTGGTTCTTCCTTACTCTGCTGATTGGTCCTTGTTCTTCCTTACTCTGCTGATTGGTCCTTGTTCTTCCTTACTCTGCTGATTGGTCCTTGTTCTTGCTTTGTTTATTGGTCCTGGTTCTTCCTTACTCTGCTGATTGGTCCTTGTTCTTCCTTACACTGCTGATTGGTCCTTATTCTTCCTTATTCTGCTGATTGGTCCTTGTTCTTTCTTACTCTGCTGATTGGTCCTTGTTCTTC